>JAOVVA010000001.1:34982278-34994089 GCA_028565275.1 Leiocassis micropogon | reverse complement strand
GGGGCAGTATGATGATGGGGCAGTATGATGATGGGGCAGTATGATGATGGGGCAGTATGATGATGGGGCAGTATGATGATGGGGCAGTATGATTATAGAGCAGTATAGCCGAGGCCAAAGGTTTTGGGAATGGCACAAGTATCAATTTCTATATATATAAAAAAAAGTCAGCTGCTGTAGTGTTTTTAGATCTTTTTGTCAGACGTTACTCTGGGATACTGAAGTATAATTACAAGGTATTTATTGACGGTTACATTAAGTTTATGCAAAGACTCTTCTTTTTCAAGATCTCTACAATCCACTTCTGAGCCACATCCTTGCATAATCAATGTGTGGAGTTTGTCAGAATTTGTGGGATTTTGTTTGTTTACCCGCCTCTTGAGGATTGAGCACAAGTTCCCAATGGGATTATGGTCCGGGAAGCGTCCTGGCCATGGAAAAGGCATTGTTTTCTGTTAAAATAAATAAATAATTAAATCCCAATTTGATGTCATACTGTTGTGGTGTCTGAACACATTCGGTGTTATAAAGGCACAATAATTAAGAGTTCGTCCATTCGTCCATGGTCCAGTTCCATGTGTAGGTTCTTTCTACGCTTATACGCTTGCCCAGTTTTCCTGATTCCAACACACTCCAACTTTGAGACCCTACTTTTCACGTGCTACCTAATACATGGCCTCCTTGAGTGGATTTTAATAAATAAATAATTAAATGTGGAGTTGAATAATATTTACTTTACAAAGGCCACACTTATTAAGGTTGGCAAAGCAAATAAAATGCAATTAGCATCTAACCAGATGTATGTAAATAACTATTTACTATAAATAACAATATGGTAAATGAGGGTATGAGTTGATATGTACAGGGGTCAGAGTGATTAATGTACAGAAGGTGCAGCAGGTGATAAGGATGGGTATATGTGGTATAAAAAAAAAATTGTGCAGTGAAGAAGACGTCAAGAAGATAACATTTGCAGCGTTATATACATACATCGATCAGCCATAACATCATGATCACCTGCCTAATATTGAGTAGGTCACCATAACAGAGATGCACTGTGTGTTCTGACACCTTTGTCCCAACCAGCATCAACCTTTTACCTAATGTGATCTACTCTACCTTTGCTCATGGGTTATTGTTGTTTACAGGGTGTTTGTGATTTATCTAACCCTTTCAGGAATTACCGATATCACTCAAAATTATGTTCAGAAAAATGTGCACTGGTTCTGTAAAGGTAAACACCCACACAGGTGAAAGTATTGTCATGAAAACCACTTCTGGATCTGTGTTCTCTCTGTTCGATATCTTAAACTACTCATTCTAACTCATCTGCGATACACAGACTATTTATAACCCCCTGTGTTCGTCAGGCTTTTTCCGACTCTCGATACGGCGACGTGGTGACGCTGCGCCCCATGAGGGATTACTCCTCAAAAGAGATCGGCTTCTATAACAGGCTGTTTCGAGTACCGTCCGTCTTCATCCCAGGCCTGGACACCAAGGTGAGAGTCCACTGATGGTCCACCACTCAGGACTAAAGCTCTCTATAAAAACTCCGCTGTTGGCGCCAGGCGTGATTACAGAATTAATCAAATACAGACAGGTCCGCTCCAGTTTAAATACAGTAGTAAATGTTGTATAAGGCGTAACTTTAGAAGTAGCAAGAAAGTGCATATGCTCAGGCAGTGTACATGATTTTGGCCATGAGGTTTAATTGTCTACATTTATCAAACTGGCGAGGTGTGATAGTGGGCTATAAAGTTGGAGGGAGGGAGGGAGGGAGGGAGGGAACCGGACTCGGTGCGGCTCAGTTATTTCCTCACTTTGTCTTTCTTATTGCCACAATGCCACAGCCATCAGTGAAGCGTCAAGGCCTTCACAGTTTGGTTTTGCTCCCGTGAGCTACAGAAGGACGACGAGGTGGCATCATTTATCAGAGCGCTTACAAAACCCACCAGGAGACACGAGCATGCAAGACAAGAGCTGAAGGAAATCTTCATTAGGACTAACGCTGTCCTCGGTCAAGCAAAAGGGTAGTGAGAGTGTGTGTATTAGACAGGAACGTGTGCCTGCTCTACTGAAGCCAATGCTCTGGGTGCCAATTTAAAAAGGTATTTTATAAAAAAAAAATTAAACTGCTTGGATGTTTTCATTTTGGAAAAAAGGTAAAAACTGGACAAAACAGGGTTTAAATAAACAGGATTTTTTTTGAAAACGGTATTGTACATTTTATTTTTTACATATTAATCGTTCCTGACCTTTCTGCAGAGACTGTGTTGGTTAAAGATCCAGTGGTAATAAACAATCATGCTTTAAGCTAACGTCGAAGAAAATGGAAACAAGCCTCAGATCCCAGCTCTCGGAGTGTCCTAGATGTTCCTCCACCACAATCACAATCAAATGTTTTAAAAACTATTTTCTCCATTTGGGGAAGCAGACTTTAAAATACAAGGGGCGTTCAAGCCAAACTACAGTAGTTAAGATAGAAACAAACAGAGTTTGAAAGCATTAATTTGGTGTTTAATTTGAGGTGTGTAGTTTAACTCCATAGGAACATAGAGATCAGAGTTAAAGCACCATTATTTTTTACATTTCCATGGTTAATAATCTCAGCATGCTTCTAGTTTAGTTGATGTGTGTTTCACTCCGCATGCTTTGTTCCGTATCAGACTGCTGATAAAGCGAGTATCCAGCGCCTGACTGAGAGCTTTGTGGTCAAACTCCAGGCTGACTTTCCCTCCACTGTCAGCACTGTGTACAGGTAGTTATGACTACATGCCTTGGCTTCATGCATCTCGTGTCTGTTTTTAAATTGCACATCCACGTGAGTGAGAATTTCGATTTTGGCCACCTGTGTCTTTCTAGAACAAGTGAGAAGCTCAACACAGCGTGTCCTCAGAGCTCCAGCGCAGAACCTGCTGAGAAGTGTCTTCTCTGTCTCTGTGCCCTCGACACCAAAGCAGGCAAGTTGCAGCACTAACCACGTTTTCACACTTTAGATATTTTTACTACCTTACAAAGCTTCATTAGGTCTTCCTCCTTCTTCACAAGGCTGATCTTCATTTCTTTTTGATCTCTGTATTGGCCAAACAGTTAATATATGAAACATTTTAGTATATTTATGTATATAAAAATCTTCATATGCATCAGTGGGCAAACGGTTCTTTAAGTGAAACAGGATTGCTCAACTTTTGTACACCACCGTTAGGATGTTTCATCAAGCATCATTATATACGGATGGATCGGTGGTCGTCTAGATTGGTGGATCGATTGATGGTTGGATTGGATGGATGGCTTAATAAATGGTTAGATTCATTCAAGGATCAAGATTCAAAGAACTTTAGCAATTGCAATTGAAGCAATTGATGGAGTGATTGAAGATTGATTAATGGATCAGTTGATGGTTGGATGGATGGATGGATGGATCCACTATTTGATCAATTGGTGGAGCATGGGCGATTGATTTAGCAATCGATAATTTAATGGATCGGTGGAATGATGGATGGATTGAATGGATGGGTCGATTCGTTTAATGATGGATAGACTAATATTAATGGGTAGATGTGTTGAAAATAAGTGGTTGTATTAATTGATGGATGGATGGTTTGATTATGTAATGGAATGATGGATTGATTGAAAGATTGATTGAAAAGTTGATTGATTGATTGGATGGATGGAGTGATATGGGTAAATGGATTAATGGGTGGATGGCGTGATGGATCAATTGATTGATAAACTGATGGATGGATGGTTTGATTATTTGATGGATTAATGGGTGGGTTGATGGATTAATTGTTCAATTGTTTGATGGACTGACAGATAGATAGACTGATGGATTGATTTATGGTTGGAGGAATTGATGATTGGGTTAATAAGTGGATGAGCAGTTTGAGGAATGGACTGATGGAGGGATTCCCAGGAAGTCCCAGTATCTATATCACTACTATTGATATTCACCACAGCTTTGATCTATAAGTTGGCTCCACCCACCTTGCACGGTTCCTTTCTTTTACAATTTGCCAGTTTGCCTCAATATGAACACAATGTCCCAGTCAAACCACCACTATCACTTTTAATTGTAAAAAAAAAACCTGTTAAACCTTTTCCCTTCCGCTAAAGTCATTCCCCTGGTTGTGTAGACGATGCCTCTGCGTTCCATGCCACTCTGGTGTCCGAGCAGCTGTCCCGGGGGACACTGGAGAAAAAAGCCCAAAGTGACGCGGGTTGTTGTCAGGGACAGAAACCAGTGTGTGGGGATGGAGGTTGCTGCTCCACAACCAGGTGAGTGGAATTACACTGCTTTTTTATTTTCCCATGAACGCAAGGTAAGTGTGTGTAAACGTGTTACAGCTTAACACTACGCTAGGAGCAACGGAACCCGCATCTGATAATATAAGAGTCATTATCTCTTCAGTCATGCAAAGCTCTGCTGTTACTGAGTGCCATAATTACAAAATTGATCAGACTGTGTGTGTGTCTGTGTGTGTCTGTGTGTGTAAGTCACAGCCCGCCCCGGGTTTTCCTCCGTGTTATTTCTCGAAGGTAGAGAGGCGCGACAGCTGGCTATAAACCAGACAAAGAGACTCGGGTGTTCTTGTTAATGCCACTCTCTGTCTTTCCTAAGACTGTAAGACTGTAATACCGCAGGTGTCGGTGACGCACCCAAGCTTGTATTTTTAGTTTAGCCGTTCATGTCAGAATTCGTTCCGTTTGCACTCAAACTCAATAATATTGATGACGGGCAAATTCTTGGACTTTTTCTTTTAGCATGGCACAAATAAAGGATCTACTCATCCTGTTGTTCTTTACTTCTCACTCAGGGTTCCTGCAGCTTCAGACCTGAAGAGTCTCCTGTGTTACAGCTGCAGACTGATCATAAAAGACATGGTGAGGAAACCTCACGTGAAGCATTTCCACTCTGACACTGCATTACCTTTCTTTTTTTCTTTTGTTTTCAACGTTATTAAGGGACAGTTTCTGAGATGATAAAATCATTTCAAGCACTAATTTATTTAAGGAAACATTGCGTATATGAAACAAGAAAGCTTTGCATGATACCAAACATCAGTCTTGCATTGAAGGAAGATAAAAACTATGATGAAACACTGAGGAAACTTGCTGATTTGCAACCACTTACAAACGTGGCTCGAGTCAAATGTTAAGATTTCCTTTTTCCGCTCTACAGCTAAAGAGAATCCTTCATGCTTAAATTAGATATGCAAAAAAGAAACTGTGAGCATGAATTAGGAGGAAACACCTCTCCAACACCCATTTTAAGCTGAAACACACTCATCCACACATCCAACGCGTTTGCTTTGCAGACAGCCGTGAACTCCCTGCCAGCGTATGTAACATCTGAGGCAGAGAAACGCCAGAGGAGGTAATTAAAGCTTATTGTTCTTTTTTTTTTTTTAAATGCAAATCGACACTCGTGCTCAGTCTGATGATGAGGGTGGATCTGTCTCTCTCTCTCTCGTGTTACTTCACAGGGCCGCGATGAAGAAGGAAATCAGCGAGTTCCTCTTAGAAGACGGAGGAGCAGATGACGAATAGCTGGCTGTTCATTTATCTTCAGCTTGGGCCAAGCGACGGTCACGTTTCAGTGACACACACACCATCAGGAAACATTTGCCATATTTTTTTTTTTTTTTACCACACAGATGGCTTTTTTTATTTAACTACAGAGCAATTTTAATTTGATCAATTTTATTTTTGTTGAAGCGAATAAAAACGTGAAGCCCAGCTCTCATGAAGCCATTTAAAAAAAAAATTTATTAATGGAAATACACGCTGTTTTATTGATCACTTTTTTTATTACTGCAATAAATTTCCAGCAATTTTATAGCACTGAATGTTTTATGAAAGGGGAGAAGAAGTCAGGAATCATTATGATGATGTGCATCACTGATTTTAATTATAGATGTGGTAAATTTAAAAAATAAAATATTTAAAAAAAAATCCATCACCAAGAATTTTCAATAATTCAATAATAAATTTATGAAAGTAGAAAATTATGACAGTATGAATAAATATAAAGAGGAAAGGTCTTTTAAAAGACTTTAACCTGTATAGTAAAACCTCCAGCCGTCACTGATTAGTTAGTTGGCACAGCTGGATCTAAATGGCAGTTAAGACGAGCGAAATGAGGTGAAAGACACCGTCCATAAAACATCGTGGGAATGAAACACGGTAGTTTAGCAGACAGCAATTTTCATCTAAAGTCTCATTCCCTAACATGACGCCTGCAAAGGAACAGTTTGACAGGGGAAAAAAACAACAACCACCCAAACCCTGGTAGTCAGTCAGCCGAGTCAGATGTTTTCCCTTTTTCAGTTTTGCACTGGAGCTGTGAGGATAAGTAGAGGAGTTAACAAGTAAGTAATGACAGCGGATATGTAACGATTAGCCGAAAAATGTTTTACTGAGTGTCTCTAATCGCATACAGTTTGCTCTGTGATGTAGTTACAGAAACAGACACAGGAGGAGGAAGAAAAACTTCCTACATTTTAGTTACATGTGTGTTTAAGCTCCAGTGCAAAACTAAAGAGGCAAACGTCCGACACAAAACGTTTCCGACACAGAGGAAGGGGAACGCTTTCCTTTTTTTTCCCCATCCAGTCCTTATAACGTAACAGCCATTTCTTTTTTTGCATCAACTTCAAGTTTTTGACTTTTCCCCCATATAACCATTTTAAACTTACTAGGTGAGACATTCCGTATGTAAACAGTTTTAGGTTAATTCATTACAACAGGAGTACATGACTATAGTGTTTGTCACTGAAGGACTGGGTATAAGGTCACATTCACTCACTCAGTAAGACTGTTCAGGCCTAAAGTGTCGTCTGTAATGTTTCCACATACAGCTCGCGCACAGAAATCTCCAAACACCATCTAGTGTCGGTTTTTCGAGTCCAACTTCCTCTTTGTCTTTCTCATAAACACTTTCAACACAAGCGCAGCAGCGTTAGAAATAAAATTGCTATGAACTCTGTGCTCATGAAACATCCTTACAGCCGTTATATGACCTGGCAAAAGTAACAGCCGTTATAAATTCACCCTGAAGCTCTGCTTGACCAGCAGGATCCTAAAAGGCCTAAAGGGAAGTGCTTTTCGGAGGACGGTCCTGCACCAGGCCAGACGCTGCTAAAGTCAGAGAACGGTGCAGGTTAGTTGTCGTCCTTCTCCCTGGTCCATTTGATCATAGTCTCTGGTGATCGGTAGAGGAAGATGAGTTTAGAATAGAGCTCTTCCTCCAACTCCAGTTCGCCCGTCTCGCGCACCAGGAAGATGTCCGTGCACAGTTTGAGGATGCGGTCGACACAGGGCAGCTCCTCGAACATGATGGAGTGAGAGATCTCGCTGAAGAAACCACGCACGAACTTACCGATTACCAGCACCACAGATACGTACAGTCCCATGATCCTGAAACAACAAGTGCCAACAGTTATGTCCCGACTATGAAAAGGAGTAAAAATGATAACATGGATAATAACTTTCCCAGAACTCAGAAACTTAAATCACATTTCTGTGGCGTCTCAGTCTGAACCAGTACTGAACAATGATTGGTGAAGCACATCAATACGGACAAAACACAGGATTGGTGCTGATTTAATTTTTTTGTGTTATTCATATAATACAGAAAGTTTGTGTACCAAAGAAGCTACTTCTAAAGTTTATGCAACATGGAAGTGACCAATCTTGCTTCCCTAAAAATTTCAAGCTGCTACATTTGAGAGATTATTTTGTGTCTGGTTTCAAACAATAATAATTTAAAAGGCTTATTATTTTGATAAAATTAGTGTAAGCTTTTCGAAGCATAAGACCTGTAAAAATTGTTGCTTAAATTGCTTTTTGGTCGAAGCTTAAAAAGCAAAAAAATCTGTAGTGTCCGTAACCCTGTCAAATTCATGTTGCAATATCTTAATTTTGCATTTCTAGAATAATACACTTCTTTATGTTTGTCTTCTTATGTAAAATCTAAGGTTTCATCTGAATGACAATTAGGATCATTGAAAGATTTGAATAAAAAAAAAGTTACGGACACTATAAAAAAGGGCATGAAATTGTATTTGGCAAATGTTTCTGATAAAAGTATAAATGTGTTTACATATTTTCAAAAGAACAAAGCATGAATCAGGAGATAAAAAGCATTAATTACAGGTGCATCTCAATAAATTAGAATATCATCGAAAAGTTGATTTATTTTCATTAAATTGAAAAAAAAAATCATCGATTGAGCCCCGACCAAGTATTGAGTGCTGTACATGTTCATACTTTTCAGTAGTCTAACATTTCTTTAAATTATAATTTTATAATATAACTTTAGTAATATTCCAATTTTCTGAGATAAAATTTTCTGATCATAAAAATTAAAGCCAATTTGTGTAATGAATCTGTATAATGTAGAGTTTCACTTTTTGAATTGAATTACTGGGAAAACTTTTTTTTAATTATATTCTAATTTATTGAGATGCACCTGTATTATGAAAAATGGTCTTATATGATCCTATCTGAAAATTCACTTTCATCTAGGTGAGACACTTTCTAGCACCAATACCATGATTTTGCTGTTAGCTTTAGCGCATTATTATGGACAGTATGTTGGTCAAACTATTTGTCCAATCACTCCTAAAGGCAGTGGTTCTACTTACCCGTATCCAGCCAGGAAGCCCAGACTGGGCGGGCTCACTTTGTCATTAAAGATGACCATGGGTAGAACCCCACAGCGCCGCGCAGGCGTGCCACAATCTGCAACACTGATGTCCCACCACTCCTGAGCGCCGCTGCTGCTCACTGAGCTGTCCCTCTTTAGAGAGAGCGTCACGTCCTGATAGTCCTCCTCATCTCCTAGCACAACACAAAGAGGGGAAGCGTGGATGGGAGGCGTTTAATAAACAACTGCAATTAATCAAGTATCTCAGGAAGCTCCTCTCTCCTGTCACCATCACCGTCTCACAGTACCGTCACGTTAGCGATGCTCCCGGCTATGTGCCATCGAGGCAGCATTTTAGTCATTTTCACTGACTATAGAGCATTTACTGCTGATAACCACTCATCCATCCATCATTCTATCCATCCTACATTTTAAACATACTTCAGCTCTCTAAAATTATCCACTCATCTACTCATCCATCAAACCATCCAGACATCCATCCAAGCACACTTTATCCATCCATCCTTGTTATATAAAAACATTGATCCACACATTCACAAATCTCACTCACTCATCGTCTATACCGCTTAAACCTGTATACAGGGTCGCATGGGGGCCTGGAGCCTATCCCAGGAGGCTTAGGGCACGAGGCAGGGTACACCCTGGATAGGGTGCCAACTCCATGCACCCTGGATAGGGTCCATCCAACTTTTTTTTTGTTTATCCATCCGTCATTGCTATATACAACATCTGTCCTCATATTTATTTTTTGCATATATTAAAGCAACATTTGATTGATAAATGGACAAAAAGAATGGATGAAATCTGCTTGAATTAATGAAAAGGTTGATGAATGGTATATGAATAGATGCTCTTTAGATTGATAGCATGCTTGTTTTGTTACCAACAAAAGCAACCATCTTCCTACACATCTACGTATATCAAAACAAAATGCATTTAGCCATGAATTTATCCATCTAAGCATGCTATCAATCTAAAGAGCATCTATTCATATACCATTCATCAACCTTTTCATTCATTCAAGCAGATTTCATCCATTCTTTTTGTCCATTTATCAATCATCCATCCCCTAAAACACAAATCTATAATATACATCTATTTCATATTTAAACTGAATGTAATATAATGTAATCTGTACATATAATAAAACTGTAAAGTTGGTGTGCCTGTTATTATACAGGCATATTATATATAAATAATTTGGGTGGACGCACATCAAGATGGTTTTTGCCATTTTTGTCTGTTTGTTTGTGCACGCATCACGTAAAATCTACTAAACTAATTTTAATGGAGTTTTCACAGGTGGATTTGGACGAGCGTGAGGTAACATACAGACTTTGTTTCATCGCAGTTGGTCCCAGGGAAGAGAAGATATGCTACTTTGAAATTTAAATGTAAAACGCCCTTATATCAGTCATTTTATCATTATCATTAGTTCATCTCAAAATTCAACAGATGGTGCTGTACATTGTGCAATTAAAATCTACTTAATAAACGCGATCTCACACCTTCATTCCGCGCACTTCACGGTAGGTAACACATAAAAATCTTAGTGTAATGTATTATGTAATAAAACTAAAGCTGACCGCATCATGTTTTGCTCATTATTAGCAGTAATTTGTATTTCTGTAGGCAGCACGGTGGTGTAGTGGTTAGCACTGTCGCCTTGCATCTCCAGGGTCTGGGCTCGATTCCCGTCTCTTTGTGCATGGAGTTTGCATGTTCTCCCCGTGCTTGGTGGGTTTCCTCCGGGTACTCCGGTTTTCTCCCACAGATCAAAGACAATTAGGTTGGCGTTCCCAAATTACCCATAGTGTGTATGTGTGTGTGCCCTGCGATGGATTGGCACCCTGTCCAGGGTGTACCCCGCCTCGTGCCCATAGGCTTCAGGTCCCCGCGACCCTGAATACAGGATAAAGCGCTATAGACAATGAGTGAGTGAGTGTCTTTCTGTAAGCACAATAAACTTACCCTTATATAGCTGGCTGACAGGCTTTGCCTCAGCTCCGTTCGGGGCTCTAATGTAGTTAGGGAACATGTGAGGCACTCGACTAAATGGGGAGAGACAAAGAACCACATCGTGATCAAAAATCCTCCAACCACAAACATGTAGCTGGCTAATCTTTCTGTCCACACTTACACTGGCTCGGTGCGATTTCCCAGCAGCAGTGAGGCTAGATGTGTTCTCACATGGTCTCCAGGTTCCAGATTGATGGAGTACTTATCGAAAGTGTTTTCCACGGTTCCACCCTTCCCCAAGTCCCTTTAACACACAGACGAATGCAAATTCACACAAAGTCAAATAACCTGATATGACCTATGCTATAGAAAGGTTTTAGTGTTATACATATGGCGGTCTCGCTGACCTCTGAAAGTTCCATGCCAGACGCAGTGTTATGTCTGCTGAGCTGTTCAGCAGCTCCTTAATCACTTCCTGTCTGCTGGGAGGGCTGATTCTCCACACCGAGCCTGAACTGCCATCGACGTAAGCGGTCACGATGTCTTCATAGCTGTACAGCGTTATGAACTGCATGGCCACCTGGGTGAAACACGTGGTGGAATTTAGACGGAAAATTATCGGACAGTTAAACAGTGATCAGTCAGGACTACGTTATAGAGAGGATGAAGGAAGTACACAACTCACTGCATTGCTTTCAAACTGCTTTGTAAGGCGGTCGTAATCCTTCTCAGTGAAAGGCTGTATAGACTGCTGCTGCACACTCATGGTAAACAGGGGCTGGAGACGCAGGCAGATTGTTCAGTTTGCTTTATGGAACATTTTATACCCAAAGTATTGAAATGCATTATCTTTTTTCTATGCTGGAGAATGTCGGGGCGTGGTGATAAACGTTAAGGTTTGTTTACCGGAGAATGTTGGGGCGTGGTGATGAACGTTAGGGGTTATTTGCTGGAGAATGTTGGGGCGTGGTGATGAACGTTAAGGTTTGTTTGCCGTAGAAAGTTGGGGCGTGGTGATAAACATTAAGGTTTGTTTGCCGTAGAAAGTTGTGGCGTGGTGATGAACGTTAGGGGTTCTTTCCTGGAGAATTTTGGGGCGTGGTGATGAACGTTAGGGGTTCTTTCCTGGAGAATGTTGGGGCGTGGTGATGAACGTTAGGGGTTCTTTCCTGGAGAAT
>JAOVVA010000001.1:34970791-34982178 GCA_028565275.1 Leiocassis micropogon | reverse complement strand
GTGATGAACGTTAGGGGTTCTTTCCTGGAGAATGTTGGGGCGTGGTGATGAACGTTAGGGGTTCTTTCCTGGAGAATGTTGGGGCGTGGTGATGAACGTTAGGGGTTCTTTGCTGGAGAATGTTGGGGCGTGGTGATGAACGTTAGGGGTTCTTTGCTGGAGAATGTTGGGGCGTGGTGATAAACGTTAGTGGTTCTTTGCTGGAGAATGTTGGGGCGTGGTGATTGATGTCCCGGTTTGTTTGCGTGTTAGTGTTTGATAGAATTTTATGAATTCCTATTTTGACTTCCTTACCTCGTATCCTCCCAACTTGACGGTCACAGTTACATCCACGGGGTGATTGACCACACCCACGACCGATCTGACCAGAGAGATGAAGAGGAGTGGGAACCAGATGATACAGATGAGGAAAAAGATGATGAGCCCGCCCATTCCATATTTCACTATCTTCTTCTTTTTCTGCCCTTTTGGTTGAGGATATCTCTGGAAGGAGAGCACAATTAAACAACCATATTTAGATCTGATGTGTGTCTCCAGTAAAGGTGCATTTACAGTATATTATGGTCTATTCTTAGATTAAGCTTATGTGCATCAAACGATAGTGAAACATTACAGACACATCATGTGATCATATGAAGTCATTTATGCTCCTGTTAGCTTCTGTAACAGGATTATTCACTGAACCAGGCAGGATGAGCAGAACTCTAATCGAAACAAAAACGCTGATGCGCCTCAGTACCTTCTCAGTCTCGCGACTGCACTTTATGATGAAGATGTTGGCGTAAATATCTTCCACACACATCCAGTTAGAGAGAGAGAGCGTCGTGTCGGTCCAGACCCAGTCCATTACGGCCCGAAGCTCCACCAGGAACGGAACCAGGCGAAACCTGAGCGCAGCGTGAAGCGACACAGATGCATAGAATTTTTTTTTGTTGTTGTTGTTGAACAATTTCTTTAATAACTAGAAAATAATTAAAAAGTAATAGGGATTGACATCACTTCTCTTTTCAGAGTTGCTAAATAATATGCACAAATTCAAAACCTAATTACAGAGTAATTATATTGAATTAACCAGTCTGGGAACAGCAGGGGAAAGGTCGACTGTCTGCTTTGAGTGAAAAGAAGACAGATTAAACCAGCAGGTAATGCATAATTCTAGTTTTTTTTTTTTTTTTGTAACCCTTTGTGCTTTTAACGGTTATCCTTTTTAATCTGCCCATTTGCACCAAATCTAAGAATGCTGCTTTGGTTTAGGCTCGGTAAAATGTCATGCACTGACTGCCTGCTAAAAACTGAAATGGAACATGTGCTGAAAGTGTAGCTGAATATCACCAACGCAGCTGTGATCACTGTTTAAAATACAGTAAGAACTGTTCATGTCTCACCCTTGGAAGAGGAAGAGGTTAAGGTGGTTGAACTTCTTAGTGAGGAAGTTTCCAAGGATGCGAGTGGGGTAGCCACAGCGGATCTGATACGCAGACAGAGTGAAGTAGATGCACTTGACAAAGTACCAGAGCTGGGCCACAAAGTTCTGGCTGAACATCCTGCAGAGATGAAGAGGAAAGAGAAGTCGCTTCTTTTATTTTTAAGGTTAGCAATGAGAAATTTAGCTGAGAAAAAATTAGCATCAATGAGAAAATCCGCAGAGGTTTTCTTTCTTTCTTTATGTTTCATCCTGTTTATACATGTAAAGTGCTTCTTCCTTCACTTTCGGACTAACTTGAAAAGTAAAGCCTGCATCATTATTCTTACAAAGTCTCCTGAAATGGTTTCATGAATTTAAACCCTTGATCATTAATCACGCTAATAAACACTTTCACTTGTGTCATACTAACATGCAGCAAACACGTCCGAGCTGAACTCCTTACCTCTCGGTGACTGCAGGCAGGATGAAGAACATCCAGATGTGGATGCCCAGCACTAGGAGGACCTGGAAGATGAGTTTTCCGAGCACGGCCTTGCGCAGGTAGAGAGCGCGGTCGATCACCATGGTGCTGAACTGGATGAGGAGCATGACGAGGAAGGCCTCAGGGACCTGGTCGTCTGAGAGTGAGGTGGCGATGTCTGCGGCAGCAGAATGTTTCTGGGACAGAAATCACACGCTTGCTCATCACACTGCTGCTAGTCACACTTCAGCTCGTTTTGGCTTGCCTTTTTTTGGACAGAAACTTGAAAACTTGAAACTTGCAAATTGCGTGTGAAACATTGCGCCCTCTGGAATCCATGTTGTTCTCACATCAAATAAAAGTGCTGAAGCATTTCTCTAAAGGCTTATGGAAAGTCATATTCATCAGGAGTACGATCATTCCTATTAAACGTTGGTGATATTATCCTTACACCGTATCACATAAATATTCTAACTAATTGTGCTTTACTATATTATAAGGATGGGAACGATACGGTATTATCACCATACGATCTGTATTGCGATTCTGTTCATATCACAATTTTATATAAACAGTGGAACCTTGGTTCACGACAAAAAGATTCGCCCCTCCCTCGGAACACGACCAGAAACTGCAATCCCAAGCTGCCGCTATCAGCTGAACACACCTGGCACAAGTGTGTCGACCAGCATCATGTGCGTCCTTCACTCCGCGGTCGCAGAGTGACGTCCAAGCCTTTTCAGAGAGTGCAGTATATGAACAATAACGTGGTGTCTTTTTTCTGCAGTGCGGACAAAAACAATTCTCTCTGGATAGATTTTTTTGTGAAAATGGCAGCCACGTACAGCACGAACCAGAGGCCAAGAAACAAAAAAGAGAAAGAACCCTTCAACCCTTCTCCCCACACATCTTCCATTCCACCATTCCTTCACATCACATTGACTCTCCCCAAAAAAGGTGCGTCAACAATACCGAAATGTTTGATGTATAAACAAAATGAATCAAAAGTTAAATATAGTTCATAGTGACGGAGAACGGATTAATTCTATTCACATGTATTCCTAAAAAACTGAATCGGTTTACGGACAGGACTTCCGCATGAACCGAGGTTCCACTGTATCGAAATTTTTTTTTAGATTTTGTTACCATTCCAAACAATCTAAACAAATAAATTTTACCACACAGGATACTGCGCTGCCCGCCAATGTGTAAATAGTTTAGAGCACGCCACCTGTAGGATTATATAGGAATGGCAACATTCCACCAACCCAAATGCAAGCAAATATAAATAAAAAAAAGAATAATAGGAAAAAGTAAATAATAAAAATTGGAATTGCAAAAGAATTGCAATACATCATAGATATATTTTTCCTCTATCTCTACTGTATCTTGGGTATTGTCAGCACTCTGAGATAAAACCCAGTGCAATTCCCAATACATTATCAGGACTGTGCTGTACTAATGGGAAATCAAGCAAAGAAGACAACATATCGAAGCTTCTTTATCCAATGACACGTTAACGAATCATGTGACTCGGGTTCTCTAATCACTGGCCATTTTAATGGCAGCATCGATACACCTGCTCAGTTATGCAACTGTCTAGTCAGCCAATCTCATGGCAGCAGCGCAATGCACTAAATCCTACAAACACTACAAAAGACTAGACACTACAAAAAACAACATCACCTGGATTTTTGCAATTTTCATCAGTTTCAGTCAGCCTGTGCCTGCTGTAGCCTCAATTCTTGATTAACACCAATAGAACCACTTAGGTCATGATTGTGCGTTCTGAGTTGTTTTTCCGTTCACTATAGTCACTAAGACTGGCTAGTTTAATTGCATGGGAATATAGTCAGCTCGTACCAACACGGCTCCATCTGCAGAACTGTCAGCCACTTATTTAGTCACTTATTGTTTGTTGCACCACTTTGTGTGACCTCTAGAAGCTATTGTGTATAAAAATCCCAATCAGCGGTTTCTAAAATACTCGAAGCAGCACATTCTGGCATCAACGACCAGTCATTCACATTAGATTTTACCCATTCTGCTGTTTCATGCAAACGTTAACTGACGCACTCTGGGGGTCTTGCGCGTTGTGATGTTGTCACATGACTGGCTGGATAACTGCATGAAGGAGCAAGTGTGCAGGTGTTCCTATACAAAGTAATCAGGAACGCATACAACACAAAAAAATAAAAAAACACTCACTCCAAAAGCCCAGAAGCCAAAGACGACAACAATGAAGTCCACCACATCAGTGAGGAACATCAGGGCGTAGACGTCTGTGGCAGCTCGGTACTCAGTATGCAGGATGTTGTGGATGAACGTCTGTGTTGGCTTATAAGTATTCCTCACTCTGAGAATCGGAGAAAGGAAAAAAAACAAAAAAAAAACCCAAAGTGAGAGACACGAATAAAATAGATTCATAAGGGTCTTACATTTTTAAACAAGCAGTTGTTTCAAAGCAGCATCTTAACTGGGACAATCAATAACGAGTAAATGTACAAAGGTTTTCCCGTACACAGAGATGAAAAAGCCTTTAAGTTTTTCTCCAAAAGCCTTGAGCTTTTTACTGGCTTCCTTTTTGCGCTGGCCCTTGGCCTTCTTCTTCTTCTTGGTTTCTTTTGCTGCGGTATCTGGGATAGATAAAAGACTACTTTATTTTTCTTAAGGAGTAAAACATACAACTTCAAAGTGTGTTAAAGCAACGGAGCAGCCTAAAATGATTAAGTGAAGTTTACTACTTCAGTATACCTTTGTCTGAGGACGTCTTCTTACGGAAGCGCAAAAATCCGCCTTTTTTCTTGGGCTCTTCGGGTTCAGGTGTTATCTCTGCATTTTGTGCCTCTTCAGGCTCGGTCTGGCTTTCTGCCTTTATGTCCGCTTGCGGCTCGGCCGCATCAGGCTCGGCGGTTTTGTCCTCCGTCACCTCTTCAGCTTGCTTCTTCTTCTTTTTCTCTTTTGTGTTTTTCTGCTCTAGACGTCCTTCCTGGTCCCACAGACCGTAGCGCTGGTAGGGAAAGACCCAAAAAAAACACTCTGAACTAACTCTGAATAGACCCAAATACAAGACTGACAAGAGTTCCTGAGATACTTAGAAAGCCACACATCTCATGCTGGACTGTGGGTTACCTGGAGCAGAGAGCGGTGGAAGAAAAGGGCCAGCAGCTGTAGCAGATCATAACGGATGTAGTTGTCGGTTTTCTCTAGGCCGAGGATCCGTGGAGGAAAGTAGGGTTTGTTCTCATTTAGTTTAAGCTCGTATTCACTGTTCCAGGGAAAAAAGCCAAACTGGAACAGGTACTTGACCACCACCATGACCTTGGAAAGAGAGGACCAGACAGAAACTTTGTCATATTTATTTATTTATTCACACCAAGTGCAAAAATAGTTAATAAATGCTAGGAAAGTAAAACTATGGGCTGAAAAATCCCCCTTCCTTCACATCACAGCATTTGTGCATTTTCTAACCAGTGAATAAAAGCACAGAAGCTTGTAATTTACTCATTACACAGAAACTGGTTCATTTATTGATGTTACTACAGTAAGTCCCCAACATACGAACGAGGTCAGTCCCAAGAGCTTGTTTGTACATCCAATTCGTTTGTAAGTCCAACAAACATTGTCTAGGAACTAGGATAATAATGTAATTGGCTGTACACAGTATAAAACTAACATGTTCCATGATCTTGTCCTTGTTCTTCAGAACTGTGCTGATGGTTGAACGATTCATGTTTCTCTTTTGTCTCCATCGTTATTGTTTGGTGCTTCTTAGCTTCATCGCTTCTGCTTTTACGCTTGTTGTTCCATGATTCAAATCCAGATACTTTTATCCCACTGCATAGTCATGTGTAAAAGTAAGTGCCCCCACTTTTAATTCTATGTTTTTTGTTTGTGTAAAAACGTAATAAAAATCATCTGATCGTAGAAGGGCTTAGTATTAGTCATATACATCCTGATAAATAACATGTAAATTATTTCACAATGTTATTAATTTAACAAAAATTATGCCAAAAAGAAAAAAATAACATGCAATACTAAGTAACCCCTGATTCAATAGATTGTAGATTCATCTTTAGCAGCAGTACTTCTAAAGTAACAATAATTTTCTGTATGATTTTATCAGTCTCTAACATCCTTGTGGAGGTCCATTCTTTTTTACAACATTATTTTAGTTAATTGAGGTTCTTGGGCATTTGCTTATGCATAGCTCTCTTCAGGTCCCGCCACAGCATTTCAATTGGTTTGAGGTCTGGACGTTGATTAGGCCATTCCAAAACCTTGATTCTTAATGTAGACTGGCCTCACATTTACCTCTAGAATACTTTTGTACACAGAGGAGTTCATGGGTTCATGTTCATATCTTTGACAGTTCGTAACTCGACTGTTTGTATGTAGAGGACTTATTGTTTAAATATATTATTTTATGAGCACTGATGATTTATTATACATACAGTATGTGGACTAGATGGATGATTTAAGACCAAACTGGCCTAAAACAATCCTCTATTGATAAAGCATTTACTTATCCATTTACAACACAACAGAGCTTGATCCGCTCTTCATTCTCCCCACCTCGGTGTAAACTATGGCAGTCATCCAGAACCTCTTAGAAGGCCGTGGCACTGACAGCATGGCCCAGAGGAAGATTAGGACGGGCAGCACCAGCGATATGACGGAGGCCGTGACCACGTTGTTCAGCACGATTATGAAGTAGCACACCAGCTCTGAGTGCGCAGCCACGACGTTACACAGTGCAAAGAGGAGTTTAAGCAGCCGGTTCTGGGAGGCATAAAACTGATGACTCTGTACCAGCTCCTCAATAGCATAGGGCCTGGAACAGAACAAGCACGGGTCATAAAAATCCATACTGTACTGTATGCAGTTCTGTAGGTTTGAATTTAATTTCTCCGTTATTTATAACACCGGTTTTGCACTCTAGAATTTCAGACTAGACAAACAGACTCAAAATATCTTGTAGGACCCCAAGTGGAACCCAAAAAAGATATTTTGTTCTTTTCATAAGCAGCATGTTTTATTATACGAGCTTAGAATAGCTTTTTAAAATTATTATTATCATTTTTTTATTAAGTTCTGTAGTGTTTACTCTATGTCTACCTGTCTGTGAGCAGTTCACTGGCTGTTCTGGCTCTCCTTTGTTGTTCTAAGCATTGTGCCTCTGACTCCAGATCTATAGTGGGCTGAGAGCACAGCGTCATCCTGCTGTGGGCTCGAGGCTCCTCGGACTCAAAAGTGTCATCCAGATCATCAGCACTGCAGAGAGAGGAGGAGATTGGATAACATACACATCTAAGCTGAATAAACAACACGGTAATGTAAATAAATCAACAATAATGTACAATTACACAAAGAAAAATCTGCAGGCTTGACTTATGTTTTAGTGCTGAGTATTGTCAGGGGCCATTTTAAAATGGCTTGTAGGAGTAAATGCAGACGACTAGACTTTCGAAAATACACCACCATTCCACCAGGTTTTATTACTTCATAAAAAAAACAAACAGTAGTCCCCTCTTTTTCTTATTTGCTTTTGCGATACACTCAAGACATTCGGTTTAAACAGCCTAAAACATGACACCTTTTGTTTGAACCCACCCATTTTACAAGTGATTAAAAACAGTTTCAACAACCGCTGACATTAGCGATAACGATCAGGTTTTGTTTGAAAACTTAGCTGCTACGGCAGAGACTTAGCTCGGATATTAAGCGATCTACAGTGATTGAGGGGAGCTTTATCCGTTTTTATCTGTTTTTTGAGGGGAGCTTTATCTACCATGTTCCTCACCAAGTTTCAGCTACTCGCACCCACAGGTTGTCTATAAGTTATTGTGGGTAATGAAGGAAACAGTTAACTGTAGCAACCACCATTTAAAACAAAAACAAACCTCACTCGCTAATTTCTATACTGATTATCTTGTACAGGGACACAGGAGGCCTTGAGCCTATCCTAGGAGACTTGGGGTACTAGGCGGCGTACAACCTGAAGGGGCTGCCAATCCATCCCAGGACACAAGCACACACTCACGCTAAAGCTTATTCTTAAAAAACTCCTGGTGTACTAACAACCAGACATCAAACAGGTTGGCCAAAATATATAACTGCAGCTAATGACAGACTTTGTGAGAGTAATATGAAGATGAAAACTACAGCCAGACATCATCAACCTTCACAGGACAGCACTAAAGGTGTAACAATTCACACTGTAATACACCCATTTGTTTTTGCATAGGCTTCACATCTTCACCCTGAGCTGTAGTGTAGACGAGACCCACCTGGCAGTACGACTGATGTTAAGAAGGTCAGTATCGGTCTCATCCAGACACGTGTCCAGGGTGATGCTTTCACTCTCCTCAGACAGCTGGTCATCTGTGGGCTCGCTTGCAGGCCTCTACACAACACACACAGCATCTTCAGTTATAAAGGTACCATTCCAAGTGATTCAACAGCTTGTGGATTCACCTTTAGCAGCAGTACTTGAAGCAACATGAAGTAAGCATTTCCTGTATGGATATCATATATGTCTCTCATATTCTAGTGGAGGAATTTTGGTCCATTCTTCTTAAGAACACTTTTATTTCATTGAGGTTTTTGGGCATTTATGTATGCACAGCTCTCCTAAAGTCCTGCCACAGCATTTCAATTGGTTTGAGGTTTGAACTTTGACAGGGCCATTCCAAAAACCTTCTTTGATTTCTGATGTAAGTTAACTGGATTGTTTCAATCATTGTCCTTTTGCATGGCCGAATTTTCACCAAGCTTTAGCTGTCGAACAGATCACCTCACATTTTTCTCTGGTACAAAGAGGAGTTCATGGTTGACTCAATAATTGCAGGGTGCTTAGATCCTGTGGCTCCAAAAACCAGCCCAAATCATCATCCCATCCACCACCGTGGTTGACATTGGGTGTGAGGTGTTTCTGGTGAAATGCAGTTTGGTTTTCGCCAAACATGGCACTGGGCATTAAGGCCAAAGATTAGTCTAATCTCTCCACAGGACATCCAGAAGTTCCAGAAGTCTCGTGGTTTGTTCAGATGCATTTTTTCCAACCTCAGTCGTGCTTCCATGTTCTTTTTAAACAGAAGAGGCTTTCTCCTGGCAACCCTTCCAAGCCAACCATACTTGCTCAGTCTTCTTTTAATTGTGCTTTCATGGACTTTAGCACTTAACATGCTCAGCAAGGCCTGTAGGGTCTGAGATGTAGCTCTTGTGTTTTTTTTTTTCTTCTATTATATGTGCTGGGACGTCCACTCCTGGGAAGATTGGCGACTGTCTTGAATGCTTTTCACTTGTAAATAATCTTAGAATATTGAACTCCAAATTGTATTTGCTTAATACCAAGAACCGCTAAGATTAGATTCTTTTTATCTTTTTAATAAATAAAACATAGAATTAAAAGACGGAGCACTAATGTTTACACATGACTGTGTGTAGGTGTGTGGTGTCTGACCTGGCTGATGTGGTGGATGAGCAGGTAGCGTTCCTCACACAGGACAGTCGATGTGTCGACGTACTGCTTGGTGAGAAGGTTGAGCCACAGTGTGAAGCTGTCCACCATGGCCAAGCACAGCACCCACAGGAACTTCAGCACGTCCAGGATCCGCTGCACCGTGTCGCTGCCAGAACCTGCAACAACAGCAGATGTGATGAATGTTTCAAAACCTTCAAGTGATCAATTACACCACAACTTCAGGCGTAAACCACCTCTATGATTGCTCACAACTTTAGCGTTAAAATCTCATAGATCATTATTTCCCAATATTCCTATTTCTATAAGAATAGCAGATGTAATGTGAGAGAGTTTCAGAGGAAAGAGTGCAGTGATCCACTGAGTAACATTAACCTTAAGCATCAATTCTCACAGACTTCCTAATGCTACAGTACTTTAGACGTGAGCACCCACCTGACTCCTCTTCTTGTTCTCCTGCCTCCTCCTGTTCCTCTTCCTCCTCAAAAACAGGCTCTGCCTCCTCAACATCACCTGATTAACCAAAATAACTGAGTATATATACACCACTGAAATGGAAATGACTTCTTACTTGAATGTGGTAATATAATGCTGTAAAAGTGACATAATAAAAAAGTGGTCACTGATCAATAAATAGTCATATAAGGAATACGTAAACAGAATACACCACCAATATGCTCGGAAGTTTATTAACTACGGCTCAGGCTTGTTTGACCCTGATCATGTTCCAATCATTTCATATACATAAATCAATAACGTTTTATTTTAGTATTGGACACTGAACTGAATACTGTATCGTATTTAGTGGTGTGTTTGTGTTGCAGTGCCATCGCACAACATAAGTAACAAACTGAAGACACTAAACATGTCTCTTACTGTATATACTACATTTGGGCTTAGAGGGAAATTTCCTTTAGTAATGTGAACAATAATGTGTGTGTGTGTGTGTGTGTGTGTCTTACCTGAGGTCTGCGAGACAGCCAGATGTCTCTTTTTCTCCAATCTCTGTTCTTTCTGTCTCTGTTGTCGCTCTCGTAGTACCTGTTTAGCGCTAGTTACCCACGCCTGGTAGGCCATCTGTACAATCATGCATCACACACACAAGATACAGCCTTATATACAAAAGGAAAAGATCAATTACACTTGACATTACCAATTATATCAGCAATTACTACCCGTGTGTGTGTGTGTGTGTGTGTTACCTGAAATGGAGTCTGTTTATGTTGTTTCTGCTCCTCTTCTAAGACCTCCTCATCTTCACTGTCTGATTCAAACAGGTAATAATCCCCAGAATGCAATACTAAAGACACACACACAGACAGAGGTCCAGTTTCAGTGGGTGAGCAAGTGATAGAGTGAGAGAGAATAGGTGAATACAGAGTAAGTAAGTATGATAAAATAAGTGAGAGTGAGTGAGAATGAGAGGAGAAGAGGGATAGAGAGGGTGAGTGTGTGCATGAGTGGGTGTGTGAGTACTGTAAGTGGATGTGTGAGTGGGTGGGGGAGAGTGGGTGAATGAGTGAGTGGTAGATTAAATGAGTATAGGATGAGTGGATAAGTGAATAAATATGTGAGTGAGTGAGTGAATAAGTGAGTAGGCGGTTGTGAGGGAGTGAGTGAGGGCATGAGGGAGTGAGTTAGTGGGTGGGTGGGAGTGAGTGACTGAGTGATTGAGTTGTGAGTATGTGCAGGAGTGATTGAAGGAGTGAGTGAGAGGGTGGGTAGGTGGATTGGAGGGAGGGAATGAGTGAGTGGGTGGGTGGGAGTGAGCGAGTGGGCGGGTGAGTGGGAGTGAGCGAGTGGGTGTGAGTGAGTGAGTGAGTGAGTGGGTGAGTGAGTGGGTGAGTGAGTGGGTGAGTGAGTGGGTGAGTGAGTGAGTGGGTGAGTGAGTGAGTGAGTGGGTGAGTGAGTGGGTGGGTGAGTGAGTGAGTGGGTGAGTGAGTGGGTGAGTGAGTGAGTGAGCGAGGGGGTGAGTGAGTGAGTGGGTGGGGGAGTGGGTGAGTGAGTGAGTGGGTGAG
>JAOVVA010000001.1:34954008-34970691 GCA_028565275.1 Leiocassis micropogon | reverse complement strand
CTAATTTAGTCGTGTCCAATTCCTCCCCGTCACTAGGGGGCTCCACATTAAGGCTACTATTACCACTCAGTCGGGAGAGCCGAAGACCATCACGTGTTCCCTCCGAACCACGTGACGCCAGCCGACCGCATCTTTTCGAACAGCTCATAGACGCCCCTGATTTTCCCCTCTGAGAGAGCTCGGCCAATCAACGCTCTCTAGACCTCCGCCTGGGAGAGGTTACAGCATCACCCGGGAATCGAACCTCCGGGTGATAGGGCGAGCACTTTACCACTGGGAGGCCCGCCTTGTCTGTTCTAACTCCGCCCTGTCTGTTCTAACCCCGCCTTGTCTGTTCTAACCCCGCCCAGTCTTTTCTAACCCCGCCCAGTCTTTTCTAACCCCGCCCTGTCTATTCTAACTCCGCCCTGTGTTCTAACCCCGCCTTGTCTTTTCTAACCCCACCCCACTGTATTATACTGATTTTCTATATTATTCTCCTTTTGTTTTACCCTGTTTAGTTTACAGACAGTGTCCTCACACTCTCATAGGCTGTCTCACGCACACACACACACACACATACACACACACACACGCAGTGATTTATTAGCTGTCATTTCACACACGCTAGAAAATGTCAGCCCACTGGGTGGTGGTTAGTCTGGAGGTTGTTGTGTACCCTGAATTGTGTGTAATAGGTGTTATGTAATATACTCTAAGCATAACTGTCTACTTTTGTGTGTGTGTGTGTGTGTGTGTGTTTGTGTGTGTTTGTGCAGGATGTTCAGCGGGTCAGCAGTGTGGAGAAGAAGGACAGTGCGGTGGTGAGTGAGGTGGGCTGGATGACCTCGGTGAAGGATTGGGCCGGGGTCATGATCTCCGCACAGACACTCACCGGGCGCGTACTGGTGAGTCTCCACCCACACAGGCTCTGTCGTCATGACGATGACATCATGCTGCCCCATAGCCTCAGCTCTTCAGTTCTGTATTTTTAGGAAGCTGTAATTGGCTGTTAGTTTCCTCGTCCACATTTGCAATGCTGAAGGTCACAGCACAAAGCAGTGTTCCTCTGCTGGCTTCCACCAGGAGCATCTCATTTACACTCAGTCTCGCTGCCATCCTCCATTATATTATTACAGGCTAATAGAGCGTCTGGCTGGCTGTGTCTGTATCCATGGCAACAGAAGCCTAATGATGCAATTACATTTAAAATGTCTGTTTTACATGTTCTTTTTTAAAAAAACATCACTCGTCGTTAATTACGTATCTGTTTAGAGTTTGAGAAGGTTTATTATAAAATATTAACATTGTCATCATGGTGACCTCGTTGTGAGCAGGACTGCACTGTGAAGTAGACATTTCATTCGATTCAGATTCGATTTGAGTCGAGTTGAATCTGAGTCGATTCATTTCTCCATCTTTGTGTCCTAGTCTTATAGATTCACTCAAATTATGTTTAAAATGAACTGCAGTGTCTAACCACCCCTTTGTGAAAGTGCAATTTCCTGTCCAATCAGAACACTCAGACTGTGAACGGGTGGGAAACAAAATTACCTCTTTTATCTTTTCCTTTTTTTCTTTTCCTTCATTCCTGATAAATAAAATAAGGGGAAATAATTCTGTATAGACATAGCACTGTTAATTCACAATAAGATCTTCAATGTTTAGCCACATCAGATTACTAAAGAGGCTGTTTTTCCTGTTTTTATTTCGCAAATTTTATTCCATCACATATAAAACACATCTGATAATTATTATTTATACATATTGTATCACACATTTCATACACATTTCCATAATTTTATTTTTATTCTTTAAAGTTGCTTAGCGACAATGACTGTTGTTAAAAGTGCTATACATATACAATTTTATTGAAATTGAACAATCTTGACAGACAACAAGTCAAAAACACAGAAACAAACAAAACATAAATACCAAAAAATGTAAACCGACAAAAAGAAAAAAAAGGCAAGAAAGAACAATCTATTTTAATAAATATTTTATTAAACATAATAGAAACACATGAAAAATAATAGGCGATTAGTGAGACAAGAGATGATAATAATAATAATAAGAAGAAGAAGAAAGAAGAAAAAGAAGAAGAAAAATTTGTTAACTAAGGCTGCCCCAGAAACAAAGGCATCGGAATAGTGAAACAGCGCCCCCTAGACACACTGTGTACTGAACCTAGTAATGCAGCTCAGCCACTGTAGCTCGACTGCACGACTTTTCCTAGTTAAACAGCTACTTCCCCTCATCTCTTACTGTATGGTTTTGTTTTGGAAATCATGAAAAAGTACACTAGGCTAGACATTAGTCGCTAACTGCTAACCTAGCCTTTCTAAGCTGAAGGAGGCTTGGGTAGCCATTAACACTTAGCTGCTAAGGGCTAAAGGCTAATCTTCTCCTTTTTGGTGCTTAATAAACAGGCCGGTTAAAGATTTAATTGAAAATCACTTAACTGAAATTAGAAATCGGGGATGTTGCAAATCAATACTTTGGGACTTTTCTTATGAGGTCACATTAGTGGGGGAATCTACTAAAACCTGGGGTTTAAACCTGGGAAATACAAACAGGAAGAAAGGACAATCAGCAGGAGCGGATTAGTGCTTAGCACTGTGGCATCCCACCTCCAGGGACCGGGTTCGATTCCAGCCTTTGTGTGCATGGAGTTTGCATGTTCTCCCCGTGCTTGGTGGGTTTCCTCCGGGTACTCCGGTTTCCTCCAGTCAAAAGACAAGCAGATTAGGCTAATTGGCGTTCCCAAATTACCCATTATGTGTTTGTGTGTGTTTAGGGGTGTGTGTGTAGGGGTGTGTGTAGGGGTGTGTTTAGGGGTGTGTGTGTAGGGGTGTGTGTGTGTAGGGGTGTGTGTGTAGGGGTGTGTGTAGGGGTGTGTGTAGGGGTGTGTGTAGGGGTGTGTGTAGGGGTGTGTTTAGGGGTGTGTGTAGGGGTGTGTGTAGGTGTGTGTAGTACTGCCTTTAGTCTTACTAAGTGTGTGCAGTAAACAGTGTTAGCATTAGCCACTGACTGAAGAGGTTGCTATGGCTTCCTGGCTGTTCAGTAATATGGAAGAGCCAGACAAATACCCAGACACACACACCCACTTAATATGAGCCATGATGCATAATATTAATCATTAATCATGATATTAAAGTCAAAGGATCTGTGTGTTTTTGTGCACACATATATGTATGTGCGTAAGTGCACATGTGTGAATGCATGAGTGTGTGGGTGTGTGTGTGATGTAAGCACGATATGACTCAGCTGCAGCCGCTGGACGATGAATGAAGCTCATCACACATTGTGTGTGTGTGTGTGTGTGTGTGTGTGTGTGTGTGTGTGTGTGTGTGTGTGTGTGTGTGTAAAAACCTTGAGCATTGTAGTGTGTTTAGCTGACCCAGTCTGTATCCATGGTAACAGCAGTTTCATGTAGCAGGGCAGATGTGTGTGTGTGTGTGTGTGTGTGTGTGTGTGTGTGTGATGTTGAACACTGCTGTGAACCTGTTAATTAGCAGTGTTATTAACAGATAATTAGAATAAATAACCTGAGGAATCAGTTGCTACATTTGTATCCTTTAATCAGTCAGACATAAAGCACATTTAAAGTCAAGTCACTAATTTCCTGATAAATAAAGTTACTTTCACAGCAGGATGAACAAATACTGATGGGTGTGGAGCCCATAAAGGTTGGAGATTGTCATGTTTGGTGACTGTCAACTTTAGAGACAGTTGTATTTGAAGAATATTCTGTTTATTGACTGTCACTTTTGGGATCCATTATATTTGGAGATATGTTAGAAACTATGTTTAGAGGCCATCAGGGTGGAAGTCATTATATTTGGAGACCATTATAGTTGTAGTCCTTCATGCTTGTGAGGCCATTGTGGATGAAAGCCATTAGGTTTGGAAGCCATCATGGTTGGAGGCCATCGTGTTTGGAGGCCACCATTTTGATTCTTACACATTCCCATTTCATACAAACTTCCATAATTTTGATTGTGTAAAGCTGCTTTGCGACAGTGACAATTGTTAAAAGCGCTATACAAATAAATAAATGTAATTGACTTGAATCATGGTTGGAAGCCATCATGCTTGGAGACCGTCATGTTTGGAGACCATCGTATCTGGAGGCCATTATGGTGGGAAGCCGTCAAGTTTAGTGGTCATCACATATGGAGGTCATTGATATTGGAGGCCGTTATGTTTGGACACTGTTGGTTTGAGAGACTTTTGGAGGCCTCCTTTTTGGAGGTAGTCTTCTTCAGAGGGCATCACATTTGATCAATGTCGTGCTTTGTGAGTGTCATTTTTATATTTTTTATAATTTTTCAAATGCATAAATGTAATATCTGAAATTTCTGAATTGTAAATTTTTCAAAAGTACTAAAATCAAATTGAATCAGATTTCATAAGGCCATAATATTTGGCATTTGTCAGATGAGTATGTAATTAAGCTTGGAGGCCATTACATTTGGAGAGCACCTGGTGTGGAAGCCATCTTGCCTAGATGATGTCTTGTTTGTTAAATAGCCGCTTTAGCAGGCAGGGTGTTAGCTCGCTGCTTAATAGGGAACAACACAGTAAAACCCCAGCACTGATTTAAGACGGTCAGGGTTTCCGTCCACAAGTCCGTGTATAAACACTGCGGAGTTCCAGCACTGGGGGTTTTCCTGTGTGGAGAGGTCTAGGTCTAGACTTTGCTCCCCTGTACCCCATGGTGTTGTCAGTCTCCTCTGTGTCTGTCCTAACGAGACCCTGCATATCAAACAGTGGGGTCTGGGACTACAAACTGTTTGGATTACATTTTCCATGCTGATCTGTGCTGAACCGCGCTGTGGCTAATCACTCTGTGGTTGTGTGTGTAGAATATTTGATTAGCGTCGAGACATTTTGCTTGGCCTGTCTCCAGGGAACTGTAGGGAGGAAGTGTGAGTCAGGCACGAGGGCTTTCTGAGTGCATCCTGGAGGCTTTCTCCTTCAGCCCTTCCTGTTTGCAGAGAAAATCTTGAACAAGCCACGGACAGAAGGGTTCAGGGTGGACCAGTGTGTGTGCGTGAGGGCTGTTAATTAGATTCATTATCATTAATTAAGAACAACAGACTGAGCCGTGTTTTCCTCTACAGCCTCCGTACTGTATATTAATATCCTCCTGTTCTGATTGGCTCTCGGTCCGCGTTACGTAAACGATGTCACCTGAATGGTAGTAAAACTGTAATAAATCCAGTGTAAACAGCTGTAAAGTCAGGACAACATGGACGGTTTAATGAAAAAGCACGTATGTTTGAGTGTCATTACACTTTATTGATTTGAATGAGTATTTATAGAGTGTTTCCTGCGTGACTGAGTCATCCAACCTGTAATATATTTCATTAGATGTAAATGAGATGTAAATTGGAGTAGTCAGATCAAGGCTTGTGTTTTATACAGATGGAGCTGAAAGGTTTTCATGAAATAACTCGGGAGGTTTGACCCCCTGGATGCCCCGCCCCCTTCCCTTATCTTACATCACCAGTGTTTCACTCTCGCCTCGCCTCGCCTCGATTTTCCCTCTTTACATTTCCTCGCTGTCCGTCACGCAGAAGAGAGAAGGGTTTGAGCGTGAAGTGTGAAATTAAATAACTAACGTCTAAATACTAAGTGTGTAGGATATTATTAGAGAAGCCAATAAAGAATTAAAGCTAAAAGTGGTCAAAAATGATTAATAAGGCCTACATCAAACAAAGCACATCAGCACAGATAAAATACATTCTAAAATTTGTTATTAAATAAATCCTTTAAATTTTGATCATTTATCTGAATGGTGAGTGCAGACGTGTTCTAACAGCGCAGTCACGAGTGTAAATCCATCCATCCGTGCTGAAGGATCACAGCAGAGTGTTCGATGGTTAAACATTTCACACACACACACACACACACACACACACACACTGACAACAGGAGGGTGTAAGTCGCAGACTAATGAGGCTTAACGGGAGAAGAATGTAATACCATGGCAACAGGAAACAGTTACCATATAAGGAAAGAGACACAACAAGGCTGATCGATGCTTTACAGCTTTCTTTTATAACAAAGTACAGAAAGTTTTGAATAAGAAATTTTCCTGCACAAAAACAATCCTAAGAAAAGCTAAATAAGAAGCCGTTTAGTCGCAGTGTGCTAGTGTATTAATATTAGAACTATCTCGTATAAAGTACATTTCTGATGTTTTTCTATATTTTATTTCTTATTTTATTCCATATTCATTTCCTATTAATATTTTTTTTAAGGTCACATGCGGTCGTTTAAGCATTTCACTGCATATCGACAAATAACATTAGAATTTGAATTTGATTTGAATTTAAAACATGCGTTTTGTTTCATTGAGAAAGTTCATTCCAGATTTTAAGTTGTACTCCGGGGGTTTCTGATAGTTAGACGCCACTAAATTAATAATTTCACCAACTAATAAACGCCAAGTTTGGCAAATAAGCAGCTAATGATGTTTTCTGCTGCTTCAGCCACGTTTCCCATCAGCTAGCTGCATTTTACCGCCTGACTCAGACATGAGGAGCAGAAGCAGATGACGGCCCTGTTTTTGTTCTGACTGAGCCAGGAAAGCAGACCACTGATTACACAAACATGCCACATGTCCAAGGAAATGAAATAAAATTAGATTTTTAGTTAGCGTAGCCTCCTGGGTATGAGAAGGGAATGTGTGTAGCCAGAATGATGAGAAGTTCTTCCATCTTTGTAGGACATGGGAACAGGTAAATGTAAAGAATAAATTAAAGAATAAATAAATGTAATAAATACATAGACAGAAAGAGTAAATAAATATATAAAGAAAAAAATAAATGTAAAGAATACATAAACAAATAAAGAATACACAAACGTAAAGAATGAATAAAAGTAAAGAATAAATAAACATGAATAAACATAAAGAATTTGTAGACATAAAGAATAAATAAACATAAAGACTGCATGAGGGCGACACGGTGGCTTAGGAGTTAGCACTGTTGCCTTGCCATCTTCAGGTTCTGGAGGTGCGAGCCGACAGTGCTAACCACTACATCACCGTGCCGACACACTGTACATCATATCTTTATAATTATAATAATAATAACAACAATATTTTTATTGCTTTTCATTTGTACTCAAAGACATTTTGCAAAATGCAAAGAAGAAAAAAAAAAGTAAAAAACTTTTGAAAAAAAGGTTAAAACAATCTTTTCCGCTTCCACACACACCCTCTTTCTAATGACTGTGTTAACGACAGAACCTCTGTATCAGGGTGATTTATACAGTCACATGACTCAGCTCTTTAACAGACACTGTAAACAGGTATAAATATAAACAACAATATAAACACATACACACACTCAGATTTATGGCGGGGCTGAAGTGCAAAACACACACACACACAAAAAGAGAAAAAAAGACTACAGAAAATAACTGATAAATAGAGTAGAGAGGTACGAGCCGAGTGACGCCCCCAGACCCTGCACCCCTGTTACGACAGGACGGGTTTGGGTTACCAAACTTAATAATACGAGTTTGCATGTTCTCCCTGTGCTTGGGGGGTTTCCTCTGGGTTCTCCAGTTTCCTCTCACAGTCCAAACACATGCAGATTAGGCTAATTCAATTTAATGAAATTTTATTTGTATATAGTTTTAACAATTGTCATTGTCGCAGAGCAGCTTTACACAATCAGAAGAAATGATGGAAGTGTGTATGAAATGTGAATGTGTGTGAATCATCTCACGATCAGATCGTCCCTGATGAACAGGCCGAGGGCTAATCGGTGTTCCCGAATCGCCTGTAGTGTGTGTGTGTGTTTGTGAGACTTGAGATTCTTCGAAAAACAAAAGAAAAACGTCCAGAGACAACATAAGGGCCGAATCTCACACGCACCTGTCCGGGGCCACAGAGGGCGAGAGGGACCGGGTGTCTCCCTCTGACCTGCTCTGAAGAAAGCCAGACCTATAGAGTGCTCTCATTTACATATTTGCATATGAAGACGACCTTAAGTGTGTATTTTGAGGCCGGGGTTTAAGGGTTGTTAGCTACAGTTGTCACATGGAGAGAGAACGTCTGAATCGTTTGTTCTCATTTTAGCTAACTTCATATATAAACATTTAAAAACAGTTTGACTTTATTTTTGCGATTCTCATTTCATGACGGTTTAAATGAGAACGGTGGTAAACAAAGGAGCTCTTTCATATCGTACAGGAGGCCATTTGGAATTTATGAGGCTCAGCTCAAGGACCGTCCTCTCCGGTGTCTCACAGTCTCGGGCAGGTGAACTGTCCTGACCTTTATGGATTCGGGCAGAATGGAGGCTTCGCTCCTACAGAGTAAACATAAAGAATGCATAAACTCATTAAAAGCGCATTTGCCACTTTACAGTGATGAGAGATGAGACGAGATGAGAGACAGACATCCATCCTAATGCAGTGAACCGGAAACTGAATGTCACTAACCAGGCATGCATGAGACACCCGAAGCAGCACGGGAGATATCCAGAGATTTATCAGGATCCGGAGACAGTTGATGTTTTGTTGTGATGTGGAATGCAGGAGGTAGTTGAAAATGTATCTTAATGTGGTGGATTAAAGTATTCAAGTTACACAATATAGATGGAAATGATCAGCTTTAATACGTAATGATTATGAGCAACAATAACTGACGTCAGTTTGTGTATCGTGTTTATACGGTGTAGCATTCAGGGTTTAAAGTTTATTATCGAGCTACACATGGTGTGTGTGTGTGTGTGTGTGTGTGTGTGTGTGCTTTAGCCTAGACTGTGGAACAGTTTCCAGGGAGAGAGAGATGTGAGGTGCAGCTGGAGCTGATGTTCTGCTGCTGATGGAACTGACAAAAACTCTGCATGAGTCTGAATGTGAAATCACACAAACCCTCCCTGTGACCTGCGCAGGCTCTAAAGGACCGAGTGAAACCTGTGCTCTAGTGTTACATGATGGTCTCATTTAGTCCTGACTCGCTGCTTCATGCTGCTGTTTTTATAATATTTTATATAATATAAAGCAAAGTTCTGGATAGGTGTCTTGTTATGGAGGTGGGCGGGGTTTATTAGCACGACCCACATCGTACACAAATTCATTCATTTATTTATTTTTAGAAAATGATGCTTTTTGAGAATGCTGTGACTGACAGAAAGGTCTGAGCCAATCCACTCTTCAGTGTCCGTCACTGGAGCGTTCTATTGATGACGGGTTGGTTAGTAGCGGAAGTGATGGATGAGTATACACTGTAATCACACTGGTGATTGATGAGGGTCATGAAGATGCGAACATTAATATTCATGCCAGAGACTCATAGGGCCTGTAATTTCAACCTGTCCGTCCTGCCAGACCTTTCAGTAATGCTGTATTGATTGTTTGTGGTGTAGTGACAGTCTGAATATTGACTGTCTGGTGGTTGCGCTAGTCTGAGTGCTGTGGTTAGCTCGCAAAATGCTTATTGTATAGAAATCAATGAATTAATAATATTATTAAATCATGTAATAAATAAAATTATTATTATCACGACTTATGTAATAATTTGAAAATGTAATAGTATAAAAGAAACTATTAATAATTGTCTCCAATATAATTCAGGTAACAGGAGGGGGAACAACTAAACAGCTATGTCACATGGACTTAAAGACAGTTATTACTCAGGGACATGATCTGGGGCGTATTACTCTGAGTTTTAATCTGGGTCATGTTACTCAGGGTCTTGATCTAGGGCAGAATACTTACTGTAGGTTGTTGATCTGGGTCGCGTTACTTTGGAACTTGATTGGAAACTAATTGCTTGGGGTCTTGGTCTGGTTCTGATTACTTCAGGTCTTGGTCTGGGTCTTATTAGTATAGCTATTGATCCAGGTCTCAACACTTGGGTTTTCGATTTCGTACTAATTACTTGTGGCCTAATTACTTGTGGAAGCTACTTCAGGTTTTTTTCTGGATCTCATTACTTTAGTTATTGGTACTTTGGTTTTACATCACTTGGGTCTCATAGATCTTGGTGGAAATCAGTGCCATGAAAGCATACAGTAAGTCCACACGGTCCACACAGTGTCTTTGTGTGAGTAGAGTGTGAGCTGATATGATGAGATGAATTAGATCTCTGACCCCTGACCACTGAAATGCAACACTAAAGAGTGAACTTACCTTACAGTGTCACTCTCTCATGGTCTTTCACTTTCTGTCGTTCACTAAGTGATGGATGGAGGTAAATGTAAAATGATAGAAAGTAAAATCGGATCCGTGATGAGAAAGAGAAAGAAATAAAGGGAGATTTGTGCCTGTTACATCTTCATAGCCGGAGCTGATACGTTAGAACAAAAGCTCTTTGTTACATCGGCTGGTATATTACAACCGCGTAGTAATCTCTTTAGTGGTGCTTAAACAGTTTACTTTAAGAGAATCCCACGGTCATCGTCACCATGCAAAGTTGGCAGAACAGCAAAACAACAGGGAACACCAAATAGGTATAGTCTTTGAAACTACTTTTGTGGATGGTGCATTTAGATTAAAGACAATGAACGGTCAGTAACGGTAAAGTAAAGCACTTTAATAAACATTATCCAAGCTGTTTCCTCTAGATGTGATAGAAAAGCATTTTTTTGCTTTAAAATGTATTTTTACTGCTAGTTAAAAAAAACCCGTTGTCAAAATGAGACTGAGGGTTCCTTCTTTCTTACTACGTCATAGAATCCTCATTTAAATATTGTAAAAGTAGGATTTCTGCATTTTTTCCACGGCTCTCGAATTAAACAAACTCGCACTGGCCACGTCTCAGGAGCCGGACACACTACAGTTATAAACTCCGTATCAAAGCTGAAGCTTATTGAACCAGGATTCTGAAAATATGTGACTTTGGAAATCACCCAAAATGTGACTTAATACCTGAATCGGTGTGACGGGTCACATTTTTGGTTCGAGGTTTAAAGGGGCAGAGATACAGCAGCTGGATGACAGATATTGCGTCAGCTTCATAATAGAGCAAAAAATCTGGGTTCACAAACTATTAAAATATCAAACTGCATATAAAAATGAAACTTTATTCGTATTGATTCCAGGCACTAGTCCATGTTTTCAGCCTACTCGAATGCTCTTTGTGGATTTATGTGAATGTAGTTGTGCCTCCCGATGCTTGAAAGGGAATATCGAGTGTTTCTTGCTGCCATGGAAACAGCCATGAAAAAAAGATCATGACCTTGCATTAATCAGATAATAGAGAGAGATAAAGTGATAAACTGAGAAATATATATAGATATATACTGACGTAGTCTTGGAGCATCAGAAGTCATTATTGTTTCGTTCCACAAAGCCATCACCTGCTTGTGTTTTTATTTTTCGATTTCTGATGGCCTGGAATTAAAAATGCATGCCAGAGTTTTCTCACAGCGATGGAGTGACAATACCGTTTGCCATCATGGAAAATAATCAGGCGTCCTCATGTATTATAGATGTTCTGAGCTGCGGCAATAAAAGGAGTGCGAGAGGGGCGGTTGTGTAATGTAGATACAGTTCCTCACAGGCCAAGCTCTTTAAATACCAGTGCGGAGACGGACACATCATCTGACACTCTTTATCTGATCTGTCCTGCCGTTCTCAGTCTGATTCGCCTCGCTCAGTCTCTCGCACCGTGTCCTCGCTGTATTGTCTCATGCGACAGCGGCAGCGTTTCTCTGTTGGATTCGCTGTAAGACGCTGTGTTAGCATTGATGCTATCTGTAATGATGGTGTCATTTAAGGCCTATATTATGTGTTAATAATTCACCAGCGTCTGTGGGACGTCGTGATGCGTCTGATCGCCGCGCCACACTTCAGTTCAGATTCTAATTTGACGTGTTAGCCATCACTCGCTAGTTTGCGCTTAGCGCGGCAAACGTGTGTGTGCAGCGTCTTCTTATCGTTCCTGTTTATTCTTGTTTCTTCTTTCCTCTTTGATCTTCTCTATACAGCTGTATTTTCTCTCTTCTAAACTCATGTCTAATTTAATCATATCTGGTCTACCTTCTATAGTGTGTGTGAGTGAGTGTGTTGGTGAGTGAGAGTGTGTGAATGAACAGGGCTGTGTGCCCTGTGATGGATTGGGACCCCCGCCTCCAGGGTGTACCCTGCCTCGTGTCCTAAGTCTCTTGGGATAGTATACAGGATAGTGAGTAGGTGGGTGAGTGAGTGGGTGGGTGAGTGAGTGGGTGGGTGAGTGAGTGAGTGGGTGAGTGAGTGAGTGAGTGGGTGAGTGGGTGAGTGAGTGGATGGGTGAGGGAGTTGTGAGTATATGAGGGAGTGATTGAGGGAGTCCGTGAGTGGGTGGGAGTGAGTGAGTGAGTGAGTGAGTGAGTGAGTGAGGAGTGTGTGTAAGTGTTAGAATAAGTGAATAACGGTGAATGGGTGAGTGAGTGAAAATGATTGAAAGTGAGTGAGTGGGTGAGTGAGTACTGTATGTAATAGGGTGAATGGATGAAAATAATTATTAGTGAGTGAGCGAGTAAGTGATCGAGTAAGGGAGTGAGTTGCGAGTGAGGGAGCGAGTAGGAATGTGAGTGAGTGACAGACTTCCCTGAGTGGGGATTTAGCTAGTTTGTTTCAGCCTGTATGAGGATTATAAAAGACGTATGTACCAGTTGCATGATCTATCCAGGGACGATGCCACTCTTTTTTCTTCTTTCCCTCCTTCGTCTCCTCCTGAGACTCTGTATAAATAACAGGTGTCTGTTAACTTTATATCCAGTGACATGTAAAAGTTTTTTTATGTAAATCAATGCATTTTGTGGTCACACAGACATGCGGTAGTGTGTAAAAGTAAAAAGAAGAAGAAAAAAAAAAGCATTTACCATGACTGCTAAAACACAGCATATAAGTTGTATTGAATAGTCCAGTGCAGGCATGTAAATCAGTACATTACATTATATCTGTATGAACTACATTAATGTTGAATGTTACTTTTGCTTACTATTGGGCAATCTGCTGTTTATCATGTCCAATAATCCTAAATGTTCTTAGTCTATAAATCCCCAAAGGGAACATTCAACTGCGTTAATTATAACAGAACTGAATGATGTGGGAGCGATGGAGGACAGCGAATCTGCACCTGATGGCTGCTGCTCTCTTTCAGATATCTTCCGTCCATCTTTATAACGCTGCTGCTTGTCACGGATTCGCTTCATCCTGAGGAGACGCACCGATATAAACAGTGAGTGTAGTGAAGTCCTGTGTGGTGCATCGAGGGCTAATGTGTTTATTTACATTTCTATTTCATTTGTTCAATTGAAACAATTTAAATGTCAAAAAAAAAACATGCTGAGTCTGAGCATCTACAGTGCCGACTTTCTCAACAAAAAAAAAAAATAAATAAAAAAACAACACATACACACACACACACCAAAACAAGACTTTATGTAATAGAAGTACAGTATAGTATAGATTATAGTACAATTACACAACCGGGCTGAGAGTCAGTCACCAGTGAGTCAGCAGGCATGTTTACAGGATCGCACATTTACTGCTGAGTTTGTAATTAATTATTTAAAATAGTAATGGGAGAATCCAGCTCGCATGGGCTGTAATCATGTGAGTGTTATGGTGCTGTGTGTGTGTGTGTGTGTGCTGTGAGGGAAAAAGCATGTGCAGAGGAACACAACTCACGAGCCCTTCAGCTGCTGGATGGATTTTTTCTCAGCCTGCTGATAAAAACGCACGTTCTTCAGAATGCTGGCATTGAACAGCTCGAAACCCCTGTATGTTCAAACACACACACACACACACACACACACACACACACACACACACACACACACAAAATCACAAATCAGCCGACGCAATAATGGCGGTTGTATGAAGTATTACCTGCAGGGGTGTCAATAATTGTGCCACGTTTTGTTAAAAAAAATATATATATATTTCTTTGATGAGGCATTTCCATTAAAGGCAGGATTTCTCTCTTTTTTTTTATGTGAGATAAAGCTACTTTATCTCACAAAATGTGAGTCACTCATGGGGCGCCAATAATTATGAATTTGACTGCTTGATTAGGCAGACTGAGATGGACTTTGCCTTTCTCAACGGTTGTTAATAATAATATTATTAACGGTCGAAGCAAAAACACATCAACAATGCTTCCAAGCCATTTCATGTTTCTACTGCACTAGCGTATCGTTCCTCTCTCCTCCAGCAGGGCGGCGCTCTCACCGTGATGCCTGTTGCGCAGACGCCTGCAGATCCGCGGTCACATGCAGAAAGTAGAAGCTGATGAAGACTCTCCTCTGGAGTAGGAGGAAGAAGAAGCAGATGCTGTCCCAGATGATACCTGCCTCCTCAACAGGCAAACTGCACTCTTTATCGCTCAGAGATGTAGCTGAGGAGACACACACACACACACACACACACACCTGTAACCATTCTGAAGCTGGATCTCAGCTAGCAAAATCAGTTCTGGAGTCAAGAACTAAACTTCAAGAGCTTTAAGCTGCTGTGATTTTTTTTTGTTGTTGTTGCCATGACAACACATCTTACGTACATGAAAATGTTTTCAAGAGAATGGTTGAAAATGAGCGCAATTAAAACGTCGACCATAAATAAGCGGCCTGCAAAGAAACCACCATTTTACTAGCAACTGCATAAAACTCAAAAGGATATGAGTTGTGGTTTCAATGCCAGAAAAAACAATGTGTCATTTTTTTAAAAATAAAACCTTTTTATTCTTTTTATTCTTTTTGACTCACGGTCATAGTAGCCTTTGACAGTACAGACAAGACTGAAGAGCTGGATCACCCAGCAGAAACGTGCCTGCATCTCAGCGACAAACACACAGGCCAGGACCTGACAGGACCACACACACACACACACACCTTCATTAATGCATACACATCATCAGTTCGGGTATTACAGCAATCATGCGTGACACTGTGCTGGGCCTGGGAGTTGTTCTGCTCACTCACGGACAGAGAATTCTTGGCGATGATGACTCCCACGTTGTAGATGATGAGGCAGTCCCACATGAGCAGGCGTGTACGTGACGGTTTGATCATCAGCCGCCTACCGTACAGCAGGAAGAAGAAGCAGGCCAGGAGATAGCCCAGACCGAACACGCTGATCCGCGTGGAGCCCGTCACGAACACGACGGCCAAGACGACCCAGAACATGTGGCGGAACACTAGGACTTTCGCCATGTCCAAGTAAGACCTTTGAGAAAGACAATTTCGATTTCAGTCCACCTGGAATAAGGCTTAGTGAGCCAATTTCACCAGCTTTATACTGGATCCGTTCTATCCGAACACCACACACAGTGGGTTTAAAGGTCCAGTTTGTAATTTTCTTAGAACCTCTGTTTTTTTTTTAAAGACAAATGTAACAATAAGGAGATTTGTAAGTGTTTTTTTTAAATGCTGTAATTCCAGAAATATTTTGTGTATTTATTTAATCAACTAGCTAGATTATTTATCTATTATTATTTATCTAAATTATACAAGTATATGGTTATTATAGGTTTCTAAGCCCTTTGAAACAACACGACATGTACAACTGAGAGCCTACATTGACAAAACAGCATATAATATGATCAGAAAACAGACACAAACATGTTAACCGCACATTCACGTTGCCCCTCCTTTAATGCCCAGCATGTCCAACCATATTCACCAATCAGCCATAACATTATGACCACCTCCCTAATTTTTAGTATGTCCCCCTTTTGCCAGCAAAACAACCCTGACCCCTCGAGACATGGACTCCACCAGACCTCTAAAGGTGTGCTGTGGCACCAAGCCGTCAGTAGCGGATCCTTTAAGTCCTGTAAGTTGTGAGACGTGGCCTCCATGGACCGGATGGACTTGCTTTTTCCAGCACAACCTACAGATTCTCGATTGGACTGAGATCTGGAAGGCAGGTCAAACACCTACAACTCTTTGTCATGTCCCTTAAATCATTCTTGAATCATTTTTGCACATTATCCGTTTCCATGACCACTTTAGGTACAGTATGTCCTGACCACTGTGCAGATTTGGAGTTGCTCTGAACTACTATAGCTATCACAATTTAACAATTGTCAAAGTTGTTCAAATTCTTACATTGCTGCTAAATATATCCCGCAAACTTCCAGGTGCCATTGTAACGAGATAACCGATTCACGTATTCACTTCAACTGTCAGTGGCCATAATGTTACAGCTGATTGTTTGTTCAGTTCTACATAATTATATCAGACATCAACAAAGGTTCATACTTTTTACATTCTGCTGAAATACTAATTTACTAAATTACCTCTGACCAATCAGTGAACACTCACTCACCATCTACAGTACACCGCTTTATCCTGTATACAGCGTCGCGGGGGGGGCCTGGAATCTATCCCAGGAGATTTAGGGCACAAGGTGGGGTAAACCCCCGAACAAGATGCCAATCCATCGCAGGGCACAATGAGTGAACAATCATTTTAAACACACGCATGGTTGCTGTTTCATATAAGTAACCCGATGCTCCAATTACTTTGCTACGTTTTAAATGATGTGCGTTTGTGGGAGAGCATGCTTACTGCCCACTTACTGTAGCTCCACACTGACCTAGTGGTCAAAAGTAGGAGTTGCAACGATTGCCAACAGAGGCCCTCTGGTGCAGAAATGATACTGCTCAGAGGAGGAGGAACAGTCGTCAGGGTCATGTATTAAAAATAATCTGTGGCCACCTAAATCTTATTTTTAGAGAAAATAAAT
>JAOVVA010000001.1:34932768-34943620 GCA_028565275.1 Leiocassis micropogon | reverse complement strand
ACACACACATACATATACATACACACACATACATATACATACACACACATACATATACATACACACACACACACACACACACACACACACACACACACACACAGAAGCAATTTCCCTCTGGGATTAATAAAGTTCTTTGAATCTTGAATTTTGAATACACATGCACACATACACACACACACAGACACGCACCATACACACACACAAAAGAACTCAACTTTATTTCAAGTATATTTGTTCTAAGAAAGTTTTATTCTATTCTAAGAAACTCCTAATCAGTGACCTCATGTTCCACTGGGTATAAATATGAGGTGGTGCAGAAGCCTGTATTTATTTATCAGTGTGAGAAACAGAATATACATATTATCCCTAGAAAAGGAGAAAAATATGTGTTGTTCTTTAAAAAAGACAAAACAGCACAACTGTAGACATGAAATTGAGCGTACTGTCCAACTCTAGAACAATAATTAAAAAGTTTAAGGTAAAAAATAAAACTTCTGTGGTGCTATAAAAAAAGGAACTGAATGTAGGGGTGCCAATAATTGAGACATTTTCACATACATTTTTTTTTTATTTGTTTAAAATAATCTTTAGACTTCAGATAAAAGAGATTTCTTTCAAGACAAGCCATTTGTCACTCATCGTCAACACGGATGAAAGGGTCCTTGTGTGTCTGTGTTACCATGACGAGTCACGCAAACACACTCCCATACACACAGCCGAATCTCTGATTGGTGGAAACACACAGATTTACCTGAGTCGTGCTGATGAGAACCGTTTGTACTGTGGGCTATGCCATCGTTGGGGTCGGTTTCCTGTCTAGGACTTTCACCTTTAGCCAGCAGCATTCGCTAGAATAAAAAGATAAAAGATAATAAAAATACAGATCATTCACACAAACACAACACAAAGCATCGATATTAGATATGCATCCAAAGCTGCAATAATTACAGAAATGAAATGAGCTTTTCAAGCTTTTCGATTGTTCTTCTATAACGTTCTAGTTAAAAAGCAATTAACAAACAAACATCTGGGCAGATCATTCAGCAGTCAGACTGAAGCAGGCATATTCTCTTTAATTACATTTCAATTCAGGATGCCAAGATTCTACATCAATAATGTTGCAGAAAGCCATATCTCATTAAGTAAAAATATCTTACATCTTGTCAAATATATTTCACCACTCACTCACTCGTCTTTATCCTGTATACAGGGTCGCCTATCGCTGGAGACTTGGAGCACAAGACCGGGTACACGCTGGATGGCGTTTACGGGGCACATTACAGGGCACACACACACATGCCCACACTCACACGGGCGATTTAGGAACGCCAATCGGACTAATATGCATGTTTTAGGACTGTGGGAGGAAACCCACCAAGCACAGGGAGAACATGCCAACATGTTAACCACAAAGCCACCGTGCCACTGTCAAATATATCTACAGCTTTTCATTTAAGATTAAAACAAAGCAAACATACGATTATTCTAAGCCCATTCCTTTGATCTAATCTGTGAATCCGTGTGTAAATGTAGTGTACATGGTTTGTACAGAGCCAGAGCTCTGCTTTTTTATAAAAAGATAAAAAGTCTAACTGAAATGTTTTGGTGTCTTTTTTAAAAAAAAATTTTTGGGGTCTAAATCAAAGACCTCCTTCCCTCCCTCTTCTGATTGGCTGATATCAATGACATCAAGACGAACTCTAAATTGATATGTATGAAACAATATGTCTTGTAACCATGACAACAACCTGGATTTCATCCTCCTCTTGTCCTAGTGCATGTAAACACATTCTCCACCTGCAGTAGGTTTTATCCTTTGTAGCCAGTCTAGAATGTGACAGAAAGCGATACTGCGTTCCTGCTGGAGGCTTAATTAAAAGATCAGTTAATCCAATTAAAGACCATCAAACAAAATGCAGACTTTTACCCTGATCCAGGGTTGTGTAGGAAATATAAACCCAAGCTAGATTATTTTATGCTGGTGAGTGTAGCAGATAGTAAAGCGCTTCTGATGATGTTTACTCCAGCAGTACGGTTGCCGGTCGCCTCGTCAAAACTTGTGCATTTGTATTCACACTTTAGTAAGAGTCTAACGTGTTAAATGGGTTAGCCAGTCCTACAATGTTCGTGGACCCACCTTAGTGTCATCTTCAGGGGTTTTTCCGCCCGCCCGCCATGCCATTAGCTCCACCTCCTCTCCCACGCCCTCCTTCTGTAAGACCGCACATCATACACTAATCAGCACCAGGCCGAAAGTAAAACGCTGATCGTGATTCAGTTTTCAAAAAGGGTGCAAGAACCTTTTCTTGGTGACCATGAGTGCTGAACTTCAGGACGGTTACCACAGAGACGTAGAGAAGAAACAGGATGCCTGGATTGACGAACACGGGCCAATCATGCTTTGTGTTGAATATGAGGTCATCGGTGTGGGAGGAGCAATTAAAAGGGCTAACGATATCCTTTAGGCCAAAAAGCCTAGAGAAAAATAGAAGCTTCAGGTTAGGATGATGAGAAAACCAGGGAGAGAAGCTCAGTGTGCGCGCGTGTGCGAGAGCGCAAATATAATTGGGTGCGTATCCATTTCTAAACTTTATTCCTGAGAGCTCTGCCTGTGGCTTAGAACCCTGACAGCTAGGGAACTTCCTTCCAACAGAACTTCACTTCCTGTCAATCCCTGCTTTCTTCACTCGCACCATGGAAGAAGAAAAAAAATAAAATAAATCAACGACCCGGAACACTCCCAGCCAAAAGCGTTCCACCCTGCACCCACTCTCATTTATATACAACACGTCATCCTACATTCATCACACCGTGCCTCTTTATTCCCAAACTTCTCACATTCTCATAACACACACACACACACACACACACACACATCTTATCTGTTTGAATTATGAGTGGCAGAACGTAGGTGACAACAGGAAGCCGGGGGAGATTTTATTTACTTGTTGTTTTCTTTTGGGTTTTTTTATGCAGCCCTAGTTCTGTGCAAGAAAAAAAAGAAAGAAAATAGGAATTCACTCCAATTATTTTCTCAAAACATGCTGTACATAACACACAACATATCCAACACCAACAGCATCGACAGTGAAATGAAGCTTTTACTTCATTGCAACTAAACTCGTAAAATCCCATAATAATTATTATTATTATTTTTATTTCTCATTAATAGAACTGACCTGACAGATGCACCGGACAGAAAAACAAGGCTGTAACTTGTAATCCCCAAAATCGGGCCCCTCTCTCAACTCAAAATTACTTGGCTGGAGTCACCTCCAGGTTTTCACCTCCACTTTAAGAAAGTGACACTAAATCAACACAGCTTCACACATGGCACTGCATGGAAATTAAATAGCACAGCTTACCTTTAAATAAGTAATACAGTATCAACAAATATTTGCTGACGATCAATTAACATAAAGACTTTTTTTTTTTTAATGTAAGAAAAGCTTGTGACTATCCAATGATGAACAAAAAGAAATGTCTGTCTGAAGTCTGTTTTTTTTTTTTCTTCTCCCCAACTCCCCAACCCTACAACATTCGTCGTTCTGAGCTCCGACCTTCCTGCATACAGTATGAGGCATTGTAATTTTTAAACCACATGATTTTAGCATGTGGGTATCATGTAATTAAGAGAAAAACATGTTTACAAAACTGTGTGCCTACTTAAACTGTGAATCATGGGTAGACCGTCAATTCGATTCAATAGCATTTTTGAGCATCAAGATTTTAAATTTAAATCATTTCAATTCATGCACTAATGTTTATTGTGGATTGAAATGCTGAGTAACTTGTGTCAATCTACTGTGCCACACTCCCATCCAGTAGGTGGTAGTATTGCACCAACTGCACTTAAAACCTAAAAGAATAAGAAGTGATGCGCTGCAAAACAATAGAAGCTGGAAGCGGTTTGCATGGTATGTTTGTTTAAGGAATTTGTGAATTTTAGACAATTTAACACTTGAAAGTTACCAGAAATTCAGTTCTGAATCAAAAACTGAGCCACTGATTCAATTTACATGCTGAACCCACATGCTGAAATCATGGCTTTAAAAAAAGTTTCGAAATCTCGTGAGCGGGAAAGTCGTGGCTCAGAATGGCAAATGATGTACAGTAGGGTTTGAGCTACAGTATAGAATCGAGAAATTTAAAAAAAACAGACATTTTTCTGTTCATCATTGGATAGTCACAAGCTAAGACATCTTAAAGACGGTTAAAAATTCTTTATGTTGATTGATGCAAAGCAAATATTTGTTGATACTGTATAACTTATTTAAAGGTAAGCTGTGCTGCTTAATTTCCATGCAATGCCGTGTGAAGTTGTGTTGATTTAATGTCACTTCCTTAAGGTGGAGGTGCAAAGACTCCTGCAAATTAATTTTGAGTTGAGAGAGGGGTGAAATATCACAAGTTACAGGCTCTAGTCAAAAAGAGTCTTGTTTTAATCATTAAATTGCATAATCGATTCATTGCACAGCTCCAGTGCCTACATGAACCTCATTTAACATCATTTAGCTTTGTAATGTTTTAGTGAAACAACTACAGTTAAATACACTCAGTACGGATTAAAAAGTCAAAAATCAAACACACAGACGAGTAAATGTGTCGTATAGTAGTGTAGTGTGTGTGGTGTTAAAATATACCTGGCCCACAGACTGCCTGGGATGAGGAAGCTCTGTGCCACCGTACTCTGGTACAAGTACAAACACACCAAGTGTCCCGCTGTGAACAGTCCCACCATCACACACAGCGCGTTGAAGCCAAGGTGGCTGATGGGAAGGTGGCAGGCCCACCAGGTGCACAAAAAGATAAAGAGCAGGAAGTAGACGGAGGAAAAAGCCGAAGGCAACGTGATACCTGTGTGGAACATCACATGCTGATGAATAAATATTTTTCAAGCAAACAGCAGCTTATCCATTTTAAACATGGATATACAGGAAAAAAAGAATAATCTTCTTCAAGTAAGCAACTGAAGCGGATTATTACAAAAATTTGTTTATTCTAATTTGGAACTTCAAAAGTCATGCATCAAAGGTAAATATTTGTCACATGTAGGATGGAATACAAGCAAAAAAGGAATGATTAAATATTATGTGTCAGAAGTTAGTTTTCCGCAAAAGTGGTGACAAAGAGATGTTCAAATGTAGTAGAGAATGTATAATATGAGGGGCGTTCAAGTCAAACTGGGACTTTTGAGATTTCTCATGAATTAAGGCATAAAACTGATAAGGCTGATATATGAGACTCTAAGCTGCGGTAAAACATTTGAACAGAGACGTATGCGAACGTATTAAAGACGGCTGTACGTCAGTGAATGACGATTCCGACCGGGGTGGGTCGGAGCCCACTGCAGACGTTTCAGTGAACATCGAGTTTAGCGAGTGGGACACCTGATCCATGAATATCGACAAATAACTCGTTGCCAACTTGTGAAAGAGACGCATCTGTACACACAATCATTCTCCAACACCACGGCTGAGAGTTTTTGCCACACCCACTGTACAGTCCTGACCATAGTATAGCAGCGGATTATATACAGAATATATATAAAGGGAGTTTTTACTCTAATACGTCCTTATCCTTCTCAATCAAAAGTCCCGGTTTGATTTGAATGCCACTTATATAAAAACATATTAATCATTACTGTTACCATTCCTGTATAATAACTGCACATAGCTTGGCGAATAAACATTAAAGCTAGCAATGGATGACTGCTGACATTAGTGTGTTGCTTCTCACCTGCCAGCCCCAGCAGCGTGACCGCCAGCACTCTGCCCATGTTGTGGAGAAAGCGCTGAGCTGTAGCTCTGAGACGAGCGCACAGCTGAGCCGGTCCTCTGGTCTTTCCCTCCTTCCTGTCCTCTTCCTCCTCCCCCTCACCTTCATCATCTTCATCCTCCTCTGTCTCTTCTTCCTCGTCTGTTTGGGTCTCCTGGAATGACACGTTAGTGTAGAATTCAGGAAGGAGTCTCCAGTATCAGTGCTTACTAACAGTTATGTGTTCTTTTGAGCTCTGAGACACTGAAAGGTCAGCTCTTGCCAAGGTGAAGGTCACATAACAAGCTGTATTTTTTTTTTCATTCAATTCAATTGAATGAAAATTCAATTTCAATTCAATTTCCTTAAATGTTGCATTTACTTAAAATGCAACATTTAAGGAAATTATGTGGATTGTTTTAATAACATAGCACACCCTGTTCTCGTACCTTACTTACTATAATGACTTTTATTAATCCTAGAAGAAGAGAAAAAGCAAAGGCTATAGAGATTCTGCGTTAACGTCTGACCTTTTGAGTGTAACATCTGACCAACATTCGGTAAATCCGAACCAATCGCCATTTTGTCTGGTGATCTGTCTGCGGTTTTACAATGCTAAAAAACATGCTGTTGTGCATAAGAATGAACCAACACGTGAGTTCAAAAACCATCAGCCATCCAGCAGGGAGACTTATCCCGGTCAAAGACGAGCCCCTGCCGGTGATCACTGGACCTTGTGACCATTTCATCTCGCGTAGCATAATCATGAGATAAACGCTGAGTAAAATTTAAATTGCGCCGGGCCTGTCGTTATGTTTTCATTAGCGTTATTAAGCTTCTTGTATTATTTACGTTAGAGAACTCCTGTCACATTCAACTTGTAATCACAAGCAAAGAAGCGACCTTTTGGGATGGCATAGATAGCCATGAGACCAGCGATTATCAAGATAGGGAAAAGAATAAATTAGAACATGACGTGTTTAATTACAGAATGTAAACACTAATATTCTGAATACAAAAGTCTTTCGATTTCACTCGATAATAGTTTAATGTTAAATCATACTGTACCTGATGAGATCACTGTAAATATCACCATGTTGTATATCTGCCAGTCCAACATCCTCAAACAGCTGGAGCATGACAAAAACCAGTAATAACTAATGCCTGGAGTTTCTCAACATACCCCGTTATCTCACCTCTCATCATGCGGGAGTAAATTTATCCAGCGAATCATCACTATTTGTCTTGGCAGTATTATCTGTGGCGGGCATGACTGACAGACATAATGGCTTGAGTGATTCTGCATCATGTGACTGCAAAAGCCTTACAAACATGCACTGATGCTGCACTTGTGTACCTGGAATTAGCTAGAAGTTCAACAGATCAGACTGTAAGGTTTATTTAATTAAAACTATAACTAGTGTGTATTTTGCATTTGATTTTAAAAATGGATTCAATAGAACCAGGATATAACTGCTGGATCTGCCACTGCATATGAACTTTTAAAATTTGAAGTTTTGTTCCTCTTATCATTTTAAGGGTTTTTCTAGTTTTTTTTTTTCCCTTAATTTTTCATTAATGAAGTCATACCCAATTCCCACTCATCTTTCATGGCACTTCACATCAGCTACAGCGACCAACCAGGCAGGGTGAACTGCCCATGCTTAGCTACCGCTGCTATGAGCAATGTGGGAGAGGAAGTACGCGACCCTGCTCCACTGTACAGATGGCTGTAGCACCACCTAGGGATCAAACTCCTCATCTCTGCATAATGGGGCAAATGCTTTTAAGTAGTGCCAATTGGAATTGGCGCTACATAATTTGAATTCGGCTCTGCAGTGCATGAAGGTTGGCGGTTCAAGCCAAGGATCCACCAAGTTGGCGCTGTTGGGCCAATTACGGGTGCTGCTGTACAATGGTTGACCCTGTGCTCTGACCCCAGCCTACTCAAAGCTGGGATACGCAAAGAACAAAGAATTTTACTGTGTATTAATGTATATATGATGAATACATCTTGGTGTATTCGTCATTATGAATGGTGGCACCACAAAATATTGTCCAGCCTGTTTATCACTATGCTGTTACACTAGATTAATATAGAAAATTATCTAGTCCAGGCATATTTAACCGACATAAGCAGATACGCCACTAATGTGACCAGAGTTACCTTGACTGTTAATGAATTCAAAAGGATCATCTTTTCTTTTCACAATGATGCTTTGTGTTGCTTTGTGTCTTTTAACTTTCCTTTCTGATTTCTCCTAGCTCTCTCTAAGCTCACTCTCTGGTTTGATGATTAAAAATGTGAGTTGATGAACTTCCACAGAGAATTCACAACACTGGTTCGTGTTTAGATAACTAAACTGGATAAACAACGGTGCTGAAATACTTTCCTGACCCTCCAACTGATGATCTAGTACCGACGCATCGGTGTGAGACGGCTACAATATCATAACCCCGGAGTGTCAGGAGCTGGTGATGAGGAACCACGTTGATTTTGGCGTGGTCACTGAAGGATCACTCAGCTGTCAATAAACATAGATTCGCTTCTTTTTCTTCTTTCGGGGGCTCCCGTTAGAGGTCACCACGGTGGACCATTTGTCTCCATCTAACCCTGCCTTCCACATCCTTCTTTGTCAGTCCAACCTCCTGCATGTCCTCCATCACCACATCTATAAACCTCCTCTTGGGCCTTCCTCTTCTCCCCCAGTCTGTCAGCTCCATCTCTAACATTGTCCTCCTGATCTACCCCACGTCCCTCTTCTGCACATGTCCAAACCACCTTAATCTGGCTCCTTTAACTATGTCCTACCTGAACTGTCCCTCTAATAGACTCATTCCTAATCAAGTCCGTTCTTGACACTCCTGAAGCAAATCATAGCATCTTCAGCTCTGCTTCCTGTCTTTGTATCAGGGACAATGTCTCCAAACTGTACAACATTGCTGATCTCACTACCGTCCTGTACGCTTTCCCATTCTGTCACAGATCACTCCTGCTACTCTTCTCCACCCATTCCACCCTTCCTGCACTTTCCCCTTCACTTCTTTACCACACTCTCCATTGCTTCGGACAGTTGACTCTAAATATTTAAACCTCAAATCCTCAACCCTTCCTACCTCTACTCCTTGCAACTGCACCTTTCCCACACTCCTCTCTTGAGCCGGTATACAATCTAACCATCAACTTGTCCATGGACCCACCAGTCGCACCTTAACCACAAAGCCACCACAAAGCCTCATTTCATAAAGCCCTATTGTTACAGTTAGCTTGGATGCCTTTGATGGGAAAGTGCGGTAGAAAACTGACAAGTAAAAACAAAGACACTGCTATAAATCAGTAAACAGGACTGAGCATGTGTTTGCTCTTAAGGCAGTGGCTTGGCATGTTTGCACATCACGGCTACATTATATGACGGAATGAGTTTAGTACACACAGCGTGTGGCGTGCCTCAGGGCTCGATCATCTAACTCTACACTTTAGAACAGAACTGTGTTTGTTACAGATGGGAAAGGAATTAAGCAAAACAAATATCTTGGACAAATAAGCTAAAAAAAAAAAGGAAGAAGAAGAAGAAGGAGGAATCTGGAGATCAGTCATAATGTGGAATGTTTTATCCATTTCAGCGTTACTCAATACGGTCTGTCTGCACATTGCACAACAAAGATGGCAAAAGAAATAAAAAAAGTGGCATTCTCTTAGGATTAAATAAAAAAAAAAGACTACTTCATTATCTAAAGTAATAAACATGCTCACATAATTAGATACAGAAATACACTGGACCTTGCCACACTTTTCTACAAACAATATATCGAGGATCTAAGATATGGATGAATGAATGAATGAATGACTATGTATACCTCTTTAACCTGACCTTATCCTCTTGACAGCAATCATTAGATGACTTTGAGCACCAGAGACCAAAGCCTGACGTGTGTGTATGTGTGTGTGTGTGTGTGTGTGTGTGTGTGTGTGTGTGATGTACGAGGCCAATGACACACCCACTGGTCAAATACGTACTGTACAGCAGCTACTTAAATCACATGTCCCAGATCCTCAAGGTCCACGAGTGATAAAGGAAACTAATCTGTATTTGTTTTCACTGGTGGTTTTCTGCCCTGCTGTCTCCTCACAACACACAACATAATTCACACATCATCATAATGAGATGTGTGTGCATGTGTGCGCGTGGTGTGGTGTGTATGGTGGTGTGTGTGTGTGTGTTGTGTTTCCCCTAATCAAGCACTCAGATGACACATACACCAGTTTGAATACGAGCAGTGTTAATCTGCTAAACCCGTGAAGCAGTTCAATCAATCAAGCAGGAAGCTTTCCAGATCTTGAGCGAGACCAATTCAAAGAATTTTCCATCTACTTTCATATATAGTTGCATTAAGGCTATGGCGATACTGTACAGTGATACTTTTTTTTGTATTTTTTTAATGTAGCTGTGAGGAATACAGCAGTTCCCCAGGCTTCCTAAAATACGTTTTGGCAAGTGTTTGTCTCTCATTTACAGTCCCGTCCCTGACGAGTTTTGGAAGAATGTCTTTTTTCTTGTTTAGCCGCACAGGGACCTTTAAATGATTCAAAACATCTAACGTAAGGCATGAACCAGTGAGAAACAAATGCAGATGATGACAGACGATCGGGCCAGTGATGTGTACAGTATTTTGGTGATACTGAATGCTGAGTGGTTGGAACAGATGAGAGGGGAAATGAGGTTGCTGCTGAGGTTAATTTTCATCATTCGAGTGCGGATTGGATGGCCTGCTGTCTTGACGTGAGCAGCCGAAAGAAAGTTTATATAAAAAGTAATATACAGTAGGCGCAGTGATCAGCACCGTGGCCTCAGACCTCAAGGGTCGAGGGTTTGATTCCTGCCTCGTGTCTGTGTGTGTGTGTGGAGTCTGCATGTTCTCCCTGTGCTTGGTGGGCTTTCTCTGGGTACTCTGGTTTTCTCCCTCATTTCAAAAACAAGCAGATTAGGTTACATGGCATTCCCGAATTTCCCGTAGTACACTACCGTTCAAAAGTTTTAGAACACTTTCTAACTCCATGATGGTTCCTGATTTTTATTTCTTTCTACATTGT
>JAOVVA010000001.1:34916984-34930485 GCA_028565275.1 Leiocassis micropogon | reverse complement strand
TTTGAAAAAATAACTAAATAACTGAGTACTTAAATGGCGGACCTAACGCGTTAGATTACCCGTTACATCAAAAAAGTTATCCAAGTACTCTAACACCAAACACTGGTAGTTAAATCTTTAAGACTGATTCATAGTAATCAGTGTTTGGTGGATGGAGAAAGGACTTCTCTGCATATACAGCATGTTAAAGTTTGCTGTACATGACAACTACCAATAACCAATCAGATCAGTGCGGTAGACAGAGCAAACAAAAGACATGAATGCATGCTCATTCTCCTGTTTATGCATGGATCCTAAGGTGGGAAATGACATTATCACGCACAAACAATGCAATACTGTGATTTATTGAAGGTGCATTTGCTACAGATGCAAGAACCACATGCATCAAGACTCTTCTCTGTCCTGACAGACAGGTGGAGGAGTGAACTTTCTCTGACGCTCCTAAAAGCTTGCTGTCTAAGACTAAAGACCTACCTCTTCACCAATCCTTTGAATCAAAATCTCCTTTTCCAAAAAAGAAAAATCCCCCAGCATTAGTACTAACATCTTCCTTCCCTGCAAAAAAGGTCTCAGCTCAGTGATCTTATTAGTCTTAGACCGCGCATCTAGCATGAGGCTGTGCTTGGACTTTAAAGGGATCTGCTACGTGTAAATGTTCGTATAAACGGACATGGCAGCTCCTGATAATAATTGCTAAAAATATGTCGAGTGAGTACTCTGGGTCAACTTGCTGACTCCTTCAAAAACGGCGCCTGTTCAACATCTGGAGCTGCCACCCACAGGACCGACATCATCTCGTACTGGATTTAGCATCGTGTGCACCATTTGGGCAGCGTCCCTCTTACAGCAGGAGTCAGATCTAGACACGCTGGTTACTCACAGTTGTGTCCCAGAGCATCATCCAGGCCAGGCACTGTGTACAGGCAGATCTGGAAGGTGACCTGGGCGAGCAGGAACAGCAGGCTGGTGCTGAACAAGGCGATGATGAATCGCCCAGTGTGTCCTGTAAAGACAGAGACAGATAGAAGGAGGAGACATTTGGTGAATCAGAAACAGATCTAGACATGCTTTAATGCACAAGGCAGGAAATGTTTTTAATGAAAAAAAATTCATGTTTGATTCAAGATCCAAATTTACAAGAAGTCATTGCATGCTCAGTTATAGCCAGAGCTGGATGTCGCAGTACAGTACATATAGCGAATGCAAATTCAGTTAAAAAAAATCAATTTACAGTGAGCCAGGATTCTTTTCTATTAAGGTCCCAGACGTGGTGTCGGTCTGAAACACAAAGCAATCCTGCATGGTTAAAGCTACGATTACCAGAGGCATGTCTTGTCCTGTATAGTGTGTAATAAATAGTGTGTAGTCACATGGCTACAAAGCCATCCGTTTCTATTACAGAGCTTAAACAGTCTGCCAGAGCGAGCACAGTCTGACTGCTCCAGTCCAGCAGTGACTACACTTTTATGGGCATGTTTTGTTGCGTGGCCAAAGGGAAACATCTTGTTTTATGGCTCATTTGGGCTGCAGTCAGACTTACCAATTAAATGCAGACACAAGGCCGAGCGCGGTGTGTGTTAATTTAAACACCGCCTGAGGCGCTTAAAGTACAGGAATAGCTCTGGTGGAGTTAAGAGTAGACTGCATACAGAGCTCGGTACTGCAGGTGGAGATCGGCTGTCATTATCCACACATTACCGAACACACATGGAGCACTTTCCATCTAAGAATATTGTTAGTGTGGTTGTCCATAAGCTAGCTAAGTATTTTGATGATGAGGCATCACTGCAAATCTATGCTGATGGATGGAGAAGTGAAGGGCAAGCACGTCACCAAAATTTTCTATTCACTAAGTTTCTATTCACCTGAACTATGTACACCTGCTTGTATAAGCATGCCAGCTCAACAATACATCATATGATCAGTCAAATGTCTCAAAGATGTGTAATGAGTGGCAAAGCGTAGCAAAAGGACACGCTCAAGTCCCCGTTCCGTGAGCTTGTTCGCAAGTCCGATTTGTTCGTAAGTCCAACAAACATCGTCTAGGTATTAGGACACCAAGACAATTGGCTATACACAGTATAAAACAAACACGTTCCATGATCTTGTCCTCGTTTTTCAATCATGCCGATGGTTGAACAATTCATGTTAAAAGAACGAGCAATGTCTACCATCTCTTCACCTCGCTCCGTTCTCTCAATTATTTACACTTTTTCCTTGGCAATTCTCACCAGTACCAGCTTCATCGCCGCCGCTTTCACGCTTGCTTCCGGACATCCTTGGACGCATGCTGCACGCAAGTGACAATTTACGCTGGTCATGAGATCTAAATTAGGCGCAAACGCATGTTTGTATCTTCGAAAGTTCATAACGTGAAATGTTCGTATGTAGGGGACTTACAGTAATAAGTCACACAGGACATATTAACAACCTGGCCAGCAGGGGGAGTCAAATCTCAGGCTTCCACACAATACGATACATTTTTTATTCATAAGGTAATCACTCAATGTTTCAAGCTACAGCAGAAACTGGTATGGTGCAAAAGGTGCTGACCAGCTTTTCTCAAAATCTGAGGTATTACCTCGAGTTTCCAAAAGATGGTGGTGATGTGGAGAAGAGATCATTTTTAAAATTATTTAAATTATTTAAATTCATTTTTAAATATCGGTTGTTTATCCTGTTTTTATATTAATTTTATATTTATGATTGTTGTATAAATTATTCTTGTTTCTTGTTTTATGGCGGTTGGCATCCGATAAGTTACCATTACTATAAGTTAGCATTACAGCGACGCATAGATCTTACTCTCCCTTATCTTCTCAGCCTTTTAAAGCCAATTTCCGGTCCTGTCCTCCTTAAAAAAAAAACTATTATACTATATTATAATTAAATTCGTCCTTCCCTAAACAGTGACTCCCAATTCTAATAGACATTTAACATTGCCCTCTACTCTCCCTAATTCTTGGAGTTGTGACATCATAACGTATCTAGCCTCTCCTGCATTCTCCTAGCCTCTCCTCCTATTTCCTGCACGAGAGCAGTCTCACTTGCCATTTGTCACAGAATCCCGTTAAGTGCTTACCTTCTATACAAGTAAAGCGCTATTAAGATTGCTCTGTCCAATTCTTAATCTTCTACTTAATACTTCCTCTTTCTGATTTGTCTTTCTCCTCACACATCTACTTTGTCCTTTATTAAATGCAAATGTCCCGCTTTTGTTTCATTATCCCGCTTCTGTTGCCGTTGCCATTTTGGTTTTCTTTGACTTTGATAATTAGATAAATATTGTCCTCAACGTTAACTTTTTTGATTGCTTTGTTTTTGCCAGCTTATCCCCTATTGTGACCTCATACAAGAACAGCCTGGTGGAGCGTGCCTCAGCTGTACCACATTTACAAAAGTCGCCTTTTGGCCAGCCATGACAGACACGGGTCAAATATAAAAATGCTCCGACTATGAAGTATCCAGAAACTTCACAAACACGACCATCAAAGAATCTAACACAATACGTTTCTGTGATCCTTTAACAATGATTCATGATGTGACCAGACCATCAAAGCCTATTGACATATAATTTGGAAAATAAAGGGGGAAATAAAGGGAGTTTGGAGTATAAAAAAGCTTTATCTTAGGGGTATTTCAGCTAGAACATTCACACACACACACACACACACATACATGCTTTGCAGAAGCTTTTAGACACGTGTTAACTTTTTAAAGAAACCGCAACATAAGGGACCTACAAAATAGGTTACATATGAAACATTTGAGAAAATAAAGGATAAAAAAATAGGAATAACTAATTTCTTTTAATGAATTGTCAGTGACTCTTGTGCAGTTAATGAGAAATAATGTGTATCTTAAAAATGCCTCCAAGCATTGGCCGTAAGATCCACCCCTTTTAGTGGAGCTAAAAAAAAAAAAATGCTTACTAGACATGCTTAAGATGACGAAGCCCATCATAAAATGATTTAATCAAACTTTGCATCTCGTGCCTGCTTCTTCTCTAGCTGCAATCTATCCCATAATAGTCTATACTGTTAAAATTTGCACCATTGCTTGGCCCCATTGTTTGGCCCAAACCGCTGATCTACATTAAAGTAAAACTCTGAGTCAGAAAGGCAGCGCTGCAGAAAAGGCAAAAAAAAAACAAAAAAAAAACGATCATTTCCTCGTTCTGACTGTAATGTGGTCTCGCTCCTTGGAAATGAAAAGCGAGCATGATTCATGCACGTTCCTGTTTTCTTCACAAGAGTCATGTGAATCATCTAATGGCTTTTCATTATGTTCTGGAAAGAACGACTCGTTCTGGAGCGCTAGCGTTCAGCGCACGGGAAGATCTGGGACGCAGCAGGTGAAACCTGGACCTTCTGGCTGACGGCTGAAAGCTGATACTGGAGATTTTCCTAGCTGGAGTTCATTATGTGGGTGGATCAGCTTGGAGCTTTTAATCCTTTTTTTTTTAAAAGAAAACAACCTTACTGCTGTGTGTACCCACGGTGTATACTGTATCAGCAAAGCTCTGTGCGCGATCAGAGCCCGTGTCCGGTGTGTTTCCTCACAAACGCAACCCTGAATTATGTTGCATTCTCGGCTATTATTATCGTCTATAGGCTTTGATGGTCTGGTCGCATCACGGATCATTGTTGAAAGAACACAGAACGTTCTGTGGGCCTTTGTTAGACTCTTTGATGGTCGTGTTTGTGAAGTTTCTGGATACTTTATAGTCAGAGCATATATTTGACCCGTGTCCATCATGGCTCACTAAAAAGTGTTTTTTCTTTTTTTTGTTTTTTCAGCTGCATCTCCATATACATTACAACACAAAGGAAAGCGGGATGACTCTCATTCACATGGGAACATGACTGTGGAATTGTCAATAGACTCATCCAAACACCATCAAGTAGACCACACCAGTCACTTTAATAGGAACACCTGCTCACTCAAATATTTACTCATCTTCTATACCGCTTATCCTGTACCTGGAGCCTATTCCAGGAAACTTTGGGCACGAGGCACGGTACACTCGTAGGCCAATCACTTCGCAGGGCACAAGCTGCAACTGAGCCATGTACAACATCATGTTAGCTTCAGTTAATGCACAGGTTGGAAAAACAAAAAAGTTATTAAGTAATAACAGTCAGCTGTTGATTTAACACACGAAGGTCAGCTGTTCTGGAATAGTTCTTGCAAGAACAGTATTGTACAGCAAAACCCATCAAGCACCATGATGAAACTGGCTCTCATGAAAACCGTCCCAGAATGGCCCAAATATGTGGAAATACAGTAGCTTGGAGCAGGAACCTAGACTGAGACTGTCAATTTGACTTGTTTAATCAGGAGAAATTTGTTTTAAAAGTCCCGGTTTGACTTGACAGCAGTGTAGTGTTACTGAAAGTTCATTACTTAGTTTAAGACAATATATAAAGCTCTCACACATCCTCCGCTGCTTCTCTGTGCTGCATTATTCATTTTCTAAAACTTTTTTTTTCTCCTCCGAACGCTGAAATGAATGCATGCTAATTTTGGCACTGCTACCCCACGCGGCTCCATGCTGGTCTAATTGCGCGCCGCTGCCTTAATTACCGGCATGTTCTGGACCCCGCGGCTGGACCCTATTTTAAGAGACAAGAGGGAACATGGTGCTACATAGCACTGAGGTAATGAAATTATCAAGTCTCCAATAAAGCTTGTGCAAGATGTTTCCTCTGATTAGTAAACACGGGCGACATTTAACCGTGACGATTTCGTACACGTGGGAAAGAATGACAGAGCAGATCAGAATTTGGGGGTTTGTTCAAGAACCTTACTGTAGCATCCAACTATTAGCATGGAGCTTTAACAATCAGACAAAATGGCAAGAAAGAGTCCAAACACATGAGATTTTCCCTAAGGTTGTGGGTTAGTGTGATATCGATCGGAAGGTCGAGGGTTCAAGCCCCAGGTTGTAACATGCCATGCAGCTGCATTCTGAGTTATAAAGAAAAACTCGACGAGAGCGAGTAACGTTAGCAATGTGATGGAAAAAAAGACTGATGATGGTCCAGAGTTACCCCTAGAAGACCGAAGAGTCGTCCAGAGAGATAATAAGATCCTGACAGGGATTAACAGCGGTTTGGTTTTCATGATTAGGACACAGTAGTGACTGACCAGTTAAGTTCCTGTGACCATGACCAGAAGATTGTCAGGTTGAAATCCCATCCCAAACTCTGAGTTTCAACTAGACTCCACTTCTCTTTTACGGGGCTGCAGCTAGATGTCACTCGAGTTTGCACTCGGTGGAATTTTCTCCGTGGTCTGCATCTCTGACTCAGAGTCTGTACCGTGTGTGTGTGTGTGGGTCAGGGCTTACACGTAGACGCTGAGGAACTTGTACGGAAAGGCTTTCCGGCTCTTTATTTACCTTTCCCCGTTTTCCATTTCTAACAGCTGACCTGCCTGACTTCACATTTCATTTGCACGAGGAATCAGAGGTTCCCAGATGGGTTTATTCAGGCTGTGAACATTGTTTTAACGGGACGTGGAGCTCGGCCGCACCTGACACGAGTGCGCTTCTGTAGTGATGGGGAGGTGTAATAGGACGCTGCCCGGACTCAGTGGAAAGAACAACAACCAGCCGAGGCAAACAGGGTGTTGGGTTTATGCAGCGCCGCAGGACGCCGACAGCTAGCACAGCCACACACACACACACACACGCAGCATTTTTAAGGTTTGAATTCCTTTCACTGACTTTCACACATTGCATCCCCAAAACAAGCCTCCTTTGCTATGAAACCACAAAGTTATTATAAGATTAGTTCTTTTTATAACAACTGCCTTGTAAACTAAATCATGACCCAGGAGACTACCTTCAGATGTTTTCCTTCACGAGTACTAGGAAGGAACAGGAGAACAGCCATGTTAGGTTGCGTTAAGCAAACTGAATGGCTGTAATTCAGCTGGGCATCACGCACACGCTGTTTGTTTTTCCAGGAACCAGAATAAAACGCAGGGTGTTTCCACAAGGAGAGCTCTTACAGGGAGAACCGGCCCTGCTGAGACAGTCAGCCCTGTAAGACGAGTGTTACTATTCAAATAGACATTAATGTTCGGGAGGAAAAATAAATGGATGATTTCCAAAGCGTGATATTTTAATAGAAAACTAGGCCAGTAATTCTCCTCGCTCAAATTCACAGAGTAAATACGGCTGGCCTTCGATAAACATGGCTCAGTATTTGCTAGAAGATTGCACTGATTTATACAAACCTAACACACATAAGAGATATAATGATGTCATGGTGTAATGATGGTATTCTCTGATTTGGTTTGTCCTGGATTCAGATTGACTAATTTAAGTTACACCTTAATGAAATATCTAATCAGCTAATCACATGGCAGAAACTCACGTTGGTAGGCGTTGGTCAAGATGATCAGCTAAAGATCATGAGCACCAGAAATAGGGAAGAAAGGTGATTTAAGTGAACGTGGCATGTCTGGTTGTTGGTGTCAGACAGGTTGGTCTGAGAATGGTGGGAAAAAGAGAAAATATCCAGTGAGCGTCAGTTCTCTGGGAGAAAATGCCTTGTTGATGCCAGGGGTCAGAGGAGATCGGCCAGACTGGGTCAAGATGATGGAAAGGCAACAGTAACTCAAATAACACCCCATTACTCCCGAGCTATGCTGAACAACATCTCTGAATGTACAACATGTTGAATCGTGAAGCAGACAGCCTACGGCAGCAGGAGAACGCACCGGTTGCCACACCTGTCAGTTAAAAATGGGAAACGGGGGCTACAATTTGCATGAGCACGATGGACAATAAAAGATTGAATGAACATTGCCTGGTCTGACGAGGCATGATTTCTCCTGCAGCATTCAGATGCTCTGGTCAGAATTCGATGGAACAGCATCGAATATTTTCTTAAAACACTTTGGTACCAATTGCCCTTAGTACCAATTGAGCATCGTTTAAATCCCACAGCCTACCTGAGTATTGTTGCTGAGCACGTCCATACCTCTATGACCAAAGGATAAAGCACCATGTCACAAAGCTGAAATCGTCTCAAACTGGTTTAAGTGAGTTAGGTTAAAACCCCTCCACAATCACCAGATCTCAATCCAATGGAGCACTTCTGGGATGTGGTGGAACGGTAGATTCACTGAATCATTTAAGATCATTTAAGTGCAGCTGACAAATCTGTGTGATGCCGTCACATCAATATGAACCGAACTCTCTGAGGAATGTTTTCAGCACATTGTCGAACCGATGCCATGAAGACTTGAGGCAGGTCTGAAGGTAAAACGGGTCGAACCCAGTTCTACCAAGGGGTACCTAATGAAGCGGCCGGTTAGTGTAGATGTTGAGCTACAAAGTTGGAACATATTTAATATTGTAAGTTTTAATAAATGACTGCACTGTGAATAGAGTTAAAGTAATAATAATCAGTACTCATGAGACAGAATAATAAATGTATAAATCATAAATATATACATTTATAAATAAATAAATAAATAAATAATATAAATATATATATAGATGAAATTTCGTATCATGTCCTGTATCGAGAACAACCATCCAATTTTCATCCTCATCTCGACCTCTTCTTACACGCTAGCGGGAGCAGGATCAGAGCATGGAGAATCCGAGCACTTGGGAATCAAACTACCTCAAAGCATGTTCTTTTAATAGTCCAAAAAATATTAATATCAGAAAGCATTATGGTACATGACGTGCCAAAGACACAGTGACCACAATCTCATTTTATTTGGCCTGCGTGATCTTAGGAAAAAATCATACCAAAAGTTAGTAAAGTACTGCTTAAGATTTTCCACAATCTAGAATTCACAGCAGTTTTGTAGAGAAAGTAGTTACTGTAAACTGCTGATTTCTACCGAGATCTGACATGGGCAAAAATCTCTGCCTGTGTGATCAGATCTCAGATCTACACATGATTCAGAAGCACGCTGTTTGTTTTGGGAATGACGAAACCTATCAAATAAAATCACGATTGTTTTCCTCATCTGTACAATTAAGTACGGAAGTATGACACGCTTGTGTCAATATTTAATAACACTCTGCCATCCATCTTTCAGGAATAATAACATTGCCAGGAAACGTATTTATGACGCTGCACTGTAAGAGATCAAAGTCAAGTTAATTAAAAGTTACACCTTATGTTCCAAATCCTGATGTATTTTCTTACAATGAAATGTATTATAATAAATATTGTAGCACTTTAATTTATTGCCATTATAAAATAAACGTACTAGGATTTATTATAATTCCTCTTAATGCATCGATCGATCGGCCAGTGACCGGATCAGTCTGGGATATAATTGGTTCCGGCCTGATCCAGAGTTTCGCAACAGACCCGCATTTATTGGGAGATCGGGAGCTTTAATCCTGCTTCACCCATCTGCAGTCACGATCTCTCGGGGAAGTGGTGCTCTCGCACATCTATTGTAGCAGCACATGCCAATCATGTGCATCTGAGCTTTATTCCCGCCCCCTAACTAAAGAATCTCCCGTGTCAGAGGAAGCATGTGATAGCCTTCACCCTCCCTTCTGAAGGTTTCATTTTGAGTTGGATTTTATTTTTATTTACAAAAGATTTTGACCAGCAACCTGAAGAAAGTTCTTTATCCTTGCACACTTTTGAAGTTTATTTAATAGTTCTTGTTTTATTATATACATTGTTAATTAACAAAAACGTTTTCGTATCCTGTCAATTATTTTCTTTTATTTAATTAACTTTAAGACAAAATCAGTATCAGCAGGTCAGACTTTTAAAAAAAAATTGCAATCAATACATCTTTACAGTTGAGCCTGTGGGTTACTAATCAGAATGGTGAGGGTTCGAGTCCCAGCCACGTCAAAGTCAAAGTTGCCCCTGTTGAGCCCTTGAACAAGGCCGTTAACCCAATCTGCTCCAGGGGCACCGTATTCTGCGCTCTGACCCCAGCTTCATAACTGGGATATGCGGAAAAAATAATTTCACTGTGCTGTAAGGTACATTTGAGAAATAATTGTATTTTTTATTTTATTTATTTATTTTTTGGTTTTGCTTTCGTCTTGTGAAGCCTGTATTTCGATAGGTCTTGTATCATAGCCTTAATGTATTGTCTCATGTCTAACAACTATTTAATCTGCTTAAAGTCAGCACAGTTAGCCTCTTTGTGGAGTCATTAGTTAGATTAATGAAACAAAGCACGTCCTAAGTGTGACCACTTTCCACCTGTACGAAGGCTCTTTCCTCACTCCTGTTAAATGCATGGCAGGTCGATTACCTCCTCTTAGTTACCCTCAAGTGTAAATGTGTGTGTGTGTGTGTGTGTGTGTGTGTGTGTGTGTGTGTGTGTGTGTGTGTGTGTGTGTATGTATGTATGTGTTTGAGATAGAGAATTAATACGACTAAGCAACATTCATGTTGGATTATGTAATAGGACGAATCTCAAACTTACAGACCGGTTCTTGAAAAAGTTCAAGTAATCCAGCAATAACAAAAGACTTTATGTTGATAAGAGAGAGAGAGAGAGAGAGAGAATTGTTTAAACACAGAGCAGCGTGCCAAATGTGTCTAGTGTTGAACTCCTTTCCAGAAAAATCAAATACGCTACTTTTTATACATACACACACCCAAAACATAAAAAGACTACCTAAGAAGTGTGTACATCATTTCTGGCATAAATTTATAGAAATTACACCCGTCAAACACTGTTAATCAATTCTGAAGGCGTCCAAAATATACAATAATCTCCTTTGAACAGTTGATATTGAGATGTATCTGCTACTTCTGCTCTGTAAAGCCTTCATAACGCCTCTAATCTGAGGTTCTGGTTGGTATTAATTGGTGATTTCTGAGGCTGGTGACTCTAAATGAACTTCTCCTCTCCAGTTTTGGTCTTGCTTTCCTGGGAAGATCTTCATGAGAGACAGTTCCATCGTGGTGCTTTTGGAAATACGCTTGACAATACTGTTCTTGCAAGAACTATTCCAGAACAGCTGACCTTCGTGTCTTAAAATAACAACTGACTGTTGTTGTTGTTGTTGTGTCTAATTCCTTGTGTTATCGTATAGCTTTGAAATCTCCAGTATTGTTCTAGAAAGTAGAAAATAAATCGCATTGAATTTGAAGATGTGTCCAATGTTCTTCCCAGAGAGGATCAGGTCCTCCCACCAGTATGAACATCCATCGCGTTGGTGTGAGAGCAAACAACCATTTCTTTACGGTTTCTTTTAAATCTTTAGAATCGTGTGGCTTGTCACGAGAGAGACAGGCCCAGGAGAGCATAGTCTCTCTCTTTCCCCAAACCACACACTAGCTCCGAGTAGGTCAAAGGGGGATTTCGGCCCACTCGCATACCAGTGGATGAGAACAGTGGGGATCACGGTTACATAAACATCTGTTTCCTGATGGATCACTCTGTGAAATAACGCAGTAAACAATTAGAGCTAAAATTATGTGGTATTATCTGTGGTACAAGTACAGTTACACAAAATTACTTGTACGCAAAGAAAAAATAAACAACTTGCATGACTGACCCGCAACGAAAGTCAAAAATCTGTGAACGCTCAATCAGCAACTGGAAGCGGTTGTGTTGCTTTCATCAGCTGTTCAACGTCTGCTTTGGCAGTTTACGTCTCTAGCTCTATAGCGAGCCTCTGATTCGCTGAGCTGTCTTTAGTTTCATAATTTACACAAAAACAAAACAACAAAGCAAAGTGAATCTGCTACACAAGGATACTGGATCAACGTTCAGAAAACTACACTCGAACCACAGCCAGGTTTTTCCTCCCAGAAGCTTATCTGCTCTGCGGAACTATTTGTTCAATCACATGATCCAGTCTGCTGAAATACTTTGCTCAGTCCGCATCTGGACCGCGATCCACCGCTTGATGAAGCTTGGCGTATGGCATCGTGTGATTCTGTGTCGGTTCCTCATGATCTCCTTATTGTGCAAACCCTTACAGCAATCTAACAGACACGGAGGCTTTGCTGATGCCCAGTATTAACCGTCCTGATTACTAACCAACATTATGAAAAACGTTGCGAAATACGAGACCACAGACTGTAGACAGCTCGAAATCTGGGCAAAATTCTGAATTCCTTGCAGACTCGTTTCAACGTCTCTGCTCTGGAGATCTCATCACTGGATTACTCATAAAGTACATGCGTATAGCAGCCAGGCGAGTAAAACTCACAATCCGGTCAAGGATATATATGAAGGTTTTAAGATTTCAGCACGGGAAATCGTCCTGCCTTGGCAGCGTATTTATACGAGTTTACACGAGGACGCAGATAATGAAACGATGAGATTTGTCTCGACGTGGTGTAGCATCAAGCTCATCCGTAATAAATTCTAAAATAGAAATTAAGCAGCTTAAACCATCACTCAATAGAGCTAAGAAGCAAACTGGATGAGGAACACAGTGACGAGAGGAGAAGATGCCATGATGTAGGGGTAAATATAAGAGGCTTCACAATGAATACGCTGAACAAGACGTCTCTTTCCTGTAGGTGCGGTAAATGTTTACTCACAGGCTCCTGTATTCACATTATCTAACAGAGGAAAAACGAGGACATACAAAAGGTAGACGAATGAAGATTCTTGACAAATAATAGGATTTCATTTACAGTGTATACTGCATATATATATATTTATGAATTTTTTTTTATGGATTTCCCAGAATTATATTATTATACTCAATTTTCATTAAACATGATGAAATAGAACCGACATATGCAGAAATAAATTCAATAGGGATGGAAACATTCTCACTTTAAAACTAAGCACCACATTTAAAAAACGAACTTCAAATACAAGATTTTAACGTTTAACTTCAAATTAAATTAAGCAAAAAAGCTACATTGTTACTGAGCTACATTGTTATCTCAGTCATCCACCATAATTATTATTTCTAAACAAACTTAACAATAAATTCACTCCTACAACACGAGATGAACGTGTGTTAATAGTTCGGAGTGGACCACCCGTAGGATTATAAATAAACAGCAACGTTTTACTGCCTCAAACGCCTCCAGAGTCTCAAAACTTAACTCGACAGTGAATGCGCGGGTGGAGTGGGTGCGAGCGGCTTCTAACGCGGCCATGCGGGGGTCCTAACACAGGTTATTTTCAACTAATTAGCGTCTGGGGTGTTTTGAGACATGGGTAGCCGTGTGGGTTTGAGACTAATTCCCTCACAGAGTTTGGAGAAAAAGTCAGATCGAAGGCTTTTAACTTTGTTTCTGTTGCACCACTCGGAAGTTTTTGCACTCGGTATAGAAACCGCTACAACTGACAGTGATGATGATCACCGGTCACCACTTACTCACTCACTCATCGTCGTCTATACCGCTTCATCCTGTAGTCAGGGTCGCGAAGCGGGGTACACCCTGGACAGGGTGCCAATCCATCACAGGGCACACAGCCCAATCTGCAGGTCTTTGGACTGTGGGAGGAAACCGGAGTACCCAGAGGAAACCCACCAAGCACGAGGAGAACATGCAAACTCCATGCA
>JAOVVA010000001.1:34867510-34886410 GCA_028565275.1 Leiocassis micropogon | reverse complement strand
TACTTAAATGGCGGACCTAATGCGTTAGATTACTCGTTACATCAAAAAAGTAATCCAAGTACTCTAACGCGTTACACCCAACACTGCGCATAGAGCATGACATCTTTGCAAGATTAGAACTGCACTGTTTTCATGATAAATACAATTGCACATCATGGGTTGCACTATATTCACTTATTTTAATTTGTAAAGTACCAAACAAAAGTTTGGATTTATTTTTTGCATTCCAGAACAATACTGGATTTTTTAAAAAATGTATATATTTATATATAAATATATGGAGTTAGATGGTGCTTAGAAGGTGTCCCCAAACTTTTGGCTGGTAGCGTGTATTCTTGTAGCTCTTGCATTTATTCCATGTCTGCTGATTTATATGTAAGATGTACAGTGTGTGCAATCACATCTAGAAACCTCCCTCATGTCTTCATTGTTACTGGTTGTCTGGGATTTCCTTCGGGATCTATAAAGTATCTATTCATCTAAGCATCTCGGATATCTTTGCAGAACGTCTCTCCACGTTACAGATGATACTATATTATTCCTTGTTAATGAATAGGTTGAAACTTTTATTCTAATTTATTGTCCCTGAAGTTGTTTCTGTAGCGATAACATAATAGAACGAGTGATTAACATAAACCCGAGAGTTGCCCTGCAGACAGTACTGCTGTCAGAACCGCCGTTATATAACATTAATCAGCTCCTCGTAACCAGTCGGATTGTGTAAAAGATTAATCGCTTGTTGTTCTCTTCAGGCGTTTCGAAGAGTCTCATATAGGACAGATTAAGACGGTGTACCCGTCCGCCTACGTCTTGAGGCAGGAGAAGAACATCCCGACCTTCAGCGCAACGGTGAAAAAATCTTCCTACCAGCTCACCGTGGAGCCGCTCATCGAAGAAGGTGACTAGCTCGTGTTACAAGATAAGACTCGTATCTCGTAGGCTCGCGTGTGATGAATTAGTTGCTCATAAGATTTTGTTGAACTTGCAGAAACGAATGGAACCCGGCCCATCCTGTCTGCTACCCGTCTGCTGGAGAGGAGGCGTGTGTTTCATCAGAACCTGGTGGACATCGTGAAGGGACACCATAAGGTTTGTACAGCGCTTCATCCAACATAAAAAAAAAATATTTTTTTTTAAATGAAAAACTTGGTGTATTGGGTTGCACCATGGCCTTGCATCTTCAGGGTCGAGGGTTCGAGTCTCGTCTCATGTTTTCCCAGTGCTCGGTCGGTTTCCCTCCACATGCAGATTAGGACAGTCGCCATTTCCAAATTGCCCAGTATGTGTTTGTGCCCTACAATGCATTGGCACCCCACCGAGTCCCCTGGGTTTAGACTCCAGGCCTCCCACGACTCTGTACAGGATAAGCTGTATTGAATGAGTGCTTTATAAAACCTGAATGTACATTAATGTCTCTGGTCTGTCTTCTGTCCTTCAGGTGTTCCTAGCTTCGCTGAACCCCGCTTTAGTGGTCCCTAACGATAAAATAACCCGCTGGCACCCCAAATTCAACGTGGATGAGGTGCCCAACATCCTGCCTGGCGATTTGCCCCAACCTCCACAGACGGAGAAACTCACCACCGCTCAGGAAGTGCTGGACCGAGCTCGTGCCCTCATGACCCCTAAGGTAAATGCGGGCGGCGTCAGAAGCATCAGCAGTCTGGGGAGAGAGAGAGAGAGATGTGTGGACAATCCAAAATTAGAATATTGAGAGAAAGTTGATTCAGTTTTGTGACCTGATTTAAAGTGACACACTCGTATTCAAAATTCATTACATGTAAAGTGAAATACTGTTAATGTTTCTCATGAAAATCAAGCACAATCAAAAAAATCATTTGCAATAATTTATGACTTAGAAATTATTTTGATGTACTAATTTCCGGATTGAATGCTCCGTCTGGGCACATTTAGCATGAATTACTGTAGCAATGTGGCGTGGCATGGAGACGGTCAGCCTGTGGCGTTACTGTAGACCAGGTTGCTTTGATGGCAGCTTTCAGCTCACCTGTATGGCCGATTTTTCTTCTCAAATATTAGAATTTTATTTTGTTTCATGAGCTGTAAGCAATCTTCATTAAAGCAAACAGGAAAAAAAAAGCTAAAAAAAAAATCACTTTACATGTATTGGATTTTCACTTTAAACTATGAAACACAATTAACTTTTTTCCACAACATTATTATTTTTTTTTTTACATTACATTTATATTATATTTTTATCATGGCACAGTTTATGGCGATTGGTTACATTTTCATTACTCGTTTACAGAAGTGTTGTGTTACTACAGAGAAAACGTCAAACTGTTTAAAACTCCATACTTTTCCTGCTCCGTACCTGCTGTTCATGTGCGACTTATTAAAATGTCTCCCTCAGATGGAGAAAGCTTTAGCCAACATGGCTTTAAAAACAGCAGAAGCGGCATGTTCGAAAGAGAGCACAGCACCAGTGAAACCAGCTGCGACGCCCATCCAGACCCCCAGTGCCCTCAAAGGAGTGTCCCAGTCTCTGCTGGAGAGGGTAGGTTCAAAATCTTCATGCTCTTACGGCCATTTTTTTTTTTTTTTTAAATCATAATTTTTTAGTTTTATCGTTGCCTAATCTCCATGTTGTGATGACTTAAAAAGAACCTTCTCCTCCTCTTCCTTGCTCAGATTCGGGCTAAAGAGGCTCAGAAACTTCAAGCAGCCATGACACGGAATCCTGAACAGGAGGAGCGTCTGGGGATGATGTCCCGTCTGCCGGAGATGGCCAGGATTCTGAGAAACGTCTTTGTAGCTGAGAAGAAGCCGGCCTTGATCATGGAGTTGGCCTGTAATCGCATGATCGCCAGCTACCGCTCTTCTCTCAGTGCAGGTGAGCACGTGTGACGCCTCGAACACAAACTTGGCGTCATTTAATGGGATAATTAGTGTTCAAGGATTTTTCAATATCTTAAATTGAATAACTTTTGCTTGAATTTATTTTTTAACTAAAATCCGGCGGCACGGTGGTGTAGTGGGTTAGCACTGTCGCCTTGCACCTCCAGGGTCCGGGTTCGATTCCTGTCTCTGTGTGCATGTTCTCCCCGTGCTTGGTGGGTTTCCTCCGGGTTCTCCGGTTTCCTCCCACAGTCCACCCATTAGCAGATTAGGCTAATTGGTGTTCCCAAATTGCCCGAAGTATGTGTGTGTGTGCTCTGCGATGGATTGGCACCCTGTCCAGGGTGTACCCCGCGTTCTGCCCCAGGTCTCCTGGGATAGGCTCCAGGTCCCCGTGACCCTGTATACAGGATAAAGCGATATAGACGATGAGTGACTGAGTGAGTGAACTAAAATCCATTGGTTTATGTTTTAGGGGAAATGGAGAAACACCTTCGTTTGCTGGTGGAGTTGGCTCCAGAGTGGCTCACGCTGCATCCCATCAGAAAAGATTTTTACCTCAAGCTGAACAAGAACACTAACATGAATCTGGTTTTGGAGAAACTGAATGAGAAGATAAAAGAGGAGGAGAATCTCTGAGAATGTGCAGCAGATGTTGGACTTGTTGAAATGATGTGCAATAGTTTCTGTTTTTAATCTTTGAACACTTTTTTTTTTTTATAAAAAAAAATCTCCCCATGCTTCTCTAACTCATGAAAGAAATGTTTTACAGAATGTTTTTTTTTTTTTTTTGGGGAAACCTTTTGATAACGTTAAATGACTGACTAGCTTCTAGGATTGAGTGCTTGTATTAAGAAAGTGCAGCAGCTCATGCCACAAACATTGAGCTACTTAAATGTCAAATAAACAAGCTATTTTGAACTCCAGTTTTAATCAATAATGTATTGTTTATTGGACTTACACGTTTGAATGCTTGTATAAAGCAATTTTTTTCCCCACATTAAGCCAATACTCAATTTCCTTACAATTTTCGATACATTAAGAAATGTGTTTTTGTATTAAGTGTATACACACGTAACTTGCCACAAACTTAGAGGATGCAATGATTTTGAGTTTTGGGCCACACAGTATATGAAACGTACTGTCAAAATTGTCACTTCTCTTTACTTCATTTCCAGCATCTACGAGACACCCTTATCCAAAGCAACTTATACAGCCAGGATCTTTGGAGTTTATCAAAACACATTCTCAGTCTAGGTCACTAGGCAGTCAAGGGCATTTTATGAAAATCAATTTACATTAATAAAATATATAATCAAAATATATACATGTTTCACAAATGCCTCAGCTGATGAATAATGTATTCACATGATTAATATTAGTTATACATTATATTTCTAGCTTAAACGTAAGACAAGATGAGTCTGAAATGAAGTTTGATCATTTTGTCCTCCTGGCTGTCTGCATCCTAGAGCGGTTGTTTTGGGGTTATCAATAAATGCACATGAATCAAGACAAAGAGTACAAGTGTGGCAAATCATGTTTCACCACACTGACTCCACAATTGATTTTTCTTAATTCCATTTTTATTTTAATTGCAGGTTAAGGTGGTACAATGTGCAGTCCCTTGATGATCCAACAGGTGGTGCACTGTAAATTATTCACACTTGCAGGCAGCACATTGTTGTGTAGCAATTATTTGCTAGGTTTGATTAGAATAATGACAATCTGAAGAAATTTTTTTATTTATAAAATCATGACTTAATCGCAACACAAATCAAATCAACACCTAGATATCATATTGTATTAGGTGATTCCCATTACTACCATATAAGTGTGATTTGGTTTCTGCAAACATTTACACACAACAGACCATGTTACTGCGCACATTTAAACTGAACTCAAAAAAAAAAATATATAAACAGTACAATGTACTATGCAAGTTGTTCAAGGGTGGATTTTCCCTTAAAAAAAAAAAGAAATCCTGTCTTAAAATATTTGTTCGATATGAAACGCATTAAGATAAACATTATAGAGGATGAAACCATGCCTGTGGGTAAACAGTAAACATAATGGCACATGTATAAGCCTGCCACAAAGAGACAATTGTTTGAACAATATGAATAAAACCAGAATCAATTCTATAATTAGATCCGATGTCTTGCTATTCATATCCCACCCAGGAGAACGGGGATTAGCTATCTTAAACATGAACATATAATTTCTTACTTGGATGTACCTACTAAAAATCAAGTGCAAATCACACATGCTGCAATTAAAACTCATTCCAATTTTCTTTAAATTAAAGAGACAAAATACGATTCAAAAGAATCTGATGCATGTAAACATATTGCTGTGTAAATGTGGAATGCTTTATGCATCTTGGAGCAGGTGTGAATCATGAATCACAACTTTAACAAGGAATACATGGGGATGGACAGTCTTTCTGCCCCGTGCAGGTCCTTGAGCTCGATCACCACCATGCAGCCCTGCACCTCAGCCTTCTGCTTCTTCAGCAGCTCACATGCTGCAAGCAATGTCCCTGACCAAACACAGGACATGAGAATTATTTATTTATTAATTTTATCTGATTATAAAATAAAGACAAGGAAATCTATTTAAAAAATATAATAATAAATAAAAAAAATTACAGGTAGTCCCTGACATACGAACGAGTTTCGTTCCGGGTGCACGTTCGTAAGTCTGATTTGTTCTTAAGTCCGACAAAGTGAGTCTTGTACACCTTTGACACGAAAGTACAATGTAAAGCATACCAATCCACTTTGTCTAACTACATTTGTCCCCTTTCCCCACCTGTGGCCAAAAACTGTAATCACGCCTAAGGAAATGAATCGCACAGTGAAATGTCTCTGCGTCTTTAAATCGTGAGTGGAATCTCGGATGTCATTTTGTCTCAGAGCTGCTTTGTTGAGGATTTTCTGAAATTAGGACTATTCACCATCAGGACAGCTTTACAGGACAGCCATTTTCTATTATTGTGCTCCTGGACGGACAGTGAAGCGGACTCATTTCTCCATCCTCACACCCCCCCACCCCCCAGCTACTTCTGTGATTGAACCAGAAGTAGAACCATACTGTGTTCATATCTGCGGAAATCTGTAACTCAAATGTTCATAAGTTGGGGACTACCTGTGTAAATGTATCAAAAGAATAAAAGTATGGCATGCAATCTTATTAAATCAACATGGCTGAAACAAAACATACTGAACATTCACTTTCAGACACTCCAGGTAGCTGTGGTTCACTGAGCTGATGAAACTCCTCTTTATGTGATGTTAAAAACAAACAAACCACAAAAGTCCTAACCTCCAGTAGCCAGCAGGTCGTCAATGATGAGAACCTTCTGTCCTGCTTCCACTGCGTCAGCTTGAATCTCTGCCTCAGCCTGTAAGAGACACACGGCAGTACACAGGAAGTGGTCCATGCTGCTTAATTGGATTTTTTTTTGTTGCATGTTGCATGCAAGTTCATTAAATTAAAAACACTGCAGGATCAGCAGAAAGTATTAAAAGTTTATTTAGGAAAATATTTTGCACCCAAAATTAATTCTTTAGGAGTACAACATTACTGATGCAGCTAGTTCAGATATTTCTATATGGTAATAACATGATATGCATGAATTTGCTGAAGGTTTCAGTGTTAATATCCTGGTGTAAGACACCATTCCTGGGGGGTTAGAAGGGGTACAAGAGAACTGTTTATTACATTTACAATCTTGCAGACTAGTGATGGGTCGTTCATGAACGTTTCGTTCTTTTTGAACGGATCTTTAACATTACTCAGATGAACAAGTAGTCTCGGAGAGTGATTCGTTCATTTTCTATTGGACGCGCATGCGCAAAGCATCGCAAAACCTCCGTATGTTATATACAGGAAACAGTATTGAACAATTCTCAGCAATAAGTCTTCAAGTCTCGAGTCGTTTGTTCCTTTTTCACGCGTCTCCCATAGACGCCATGCAGTGCAGTACACAGGAAACAGGATTGAACGATTCTGCTAGTGAGTCTTCGAGTCATTCGTTCCTTTGTCACGTGACTCCCATAGACGCTATGCGGTGCAATAGATTCAAAAGAACGAACGACTCAGATTGGAAGATATGAGAGGTGAGCTGCTCATTCTGTTTATTAGAATATGTCCTTAGTTGCATTGTAATATTTTCATAACTGGAACTATAGCCAAAATTCGTATTGGGGGTATTTTTTATTGAAAACGCAACATTTAAATTTATTTCTGATCAAAAGAACGAAATGACTCAAAAAAGATTTGTTCATTTTGATGAACGAGATTCAAAGAACCGAGTCACTAAAATGATTCAAACTTCCCATCACTATTGCAGACAGACATTAATGCATTTCTTCCAAATATATAGGTTTCAATGGCATGAGTTGAGAGGACTATGCCAGATCAATTTGACTGGAGAGATACACCCATACACTCAGTACACAGATGATAAATTACCCATAGACACATGGTTGAGTATTACTATTCACACGGGATGGCTTTATGGACTATCCATTCTGTCCATTCCCCCCCCCCCACTCTTTCCTGTCTCTCACAAGACTACTTGTCCCCAGCATTGTTCGCATACTGCAGAGGTGGTGGACAAAAAGCCCAGTAAAACCCAGTCCCCACTTTCGCAATTTTTGCTACAGTTGTACGCCAAGATTATGGCTTACCTGGGCGTGTCGGGATGACAAGCGGTGATCCGTAGGAATCTGTACTATGCAGCAATTACTAAGTAATTGTCATCATCTGTGGCTTAACCAAGTCATTGAATCTTTTATACCTTTACACACTACCACTGTATCTCGCTATAGCTCTGCCTCTAGCATGCTGTTGTTCCTCCATATTTAAGGACGTTTGAGCACGCCAGAGTCACAGCAAGCCACGATTTTGAAAGTGATACATGGAAACATTTGTCAAAGTAGGAACTAGGTTCACGTATTGTGTTGTCCTCTAAAAAGAAGTATTTATAATCACAAGTTTTCATGGTTTTCCATTTTAAAACAAACATTCTTGTAATTGATTGCAATTAGGAAAAAAAAGCTTTTGGAAAGGCGAGTAATAAGAGAGAAAATCTTCATGTAGTGCATTATAGCATAAAAAAAATTAGGTACAATCCTCCTGGCGTCTGCACTTTAAGGCTTTTGCTAAGAAACACTCGACTGGGTGGGAACCTGTTACTACTCTGACTGAAGCTTTGTGGCTTCAGGTGCTCTTCTCACTAATGGCATTACCTCAGATTTAACCTTTCGCATTAGCGTCTGGACTGGAAGGTCCCATTAGATCTTAGCTCTGTTTCTTCCCATCGCTTGGTCGTTCATCCAAGTGTCTGCGTCCTACAGGTTTCGGGTTGTATCATGGGCATTTCTTTTGTGTTGTCTGTACTTTTTGTTCTGTCTGGTGTGGTTTAGACCCGTTTTGTGTGCTCTAATGCATGTTCTTACTGTATATTGCCGTGATTAAAGCGTCCATATGGTCTGTTAGTCCTGCGTTTCCCAGCCCCTTTCTTGCCAGTGGTACAGTCAGGTCCATAAACTCTTAAGCATCGACGAAGTTACTGTTATTTTAGCTTTCTGCCACATTACACTGGAAATAATAAAAACAAGCTCAAAGCAGAGACTTTGTGTTAATTCGAGGGTACGCTATATGGCCAGAAGTATGTGGACACCATTGCCATACATGTTCATCAACCTCCAGGGAAAGAATTAATGTTGCAGTTGGTTTCCACAGTTCTGACTGAAACCGTTACAGTTTTATCCTTTTTACAACTGTTTCATTTATAGTTGCGTAGACTATTATTAATTACTCAGTAATTGACAGCAACTGCTCTTGGGACTTTACACACACAGATTCTAAACGCAGATGCCATACAACAAATCTACACCTTTTATTTGCATACCTGTGAGTGGAGAAATGAAATAACACAATTTTAGGTAATGATCAATTGATTGCAGCAAATATGAGTGGTATTCAAAAGTAAGGATCCTCACCGTGCCATACTCGAGTGTGTACTCTACAGACACCGCGGGACCAGGAAGTTTCCCTTTCTTCCTGACCAAGACAAAGCCGATTCCTAATCTCTGGGCCAGAAGAGGTCCAAACAGAAAGCCACGGGCATCCAGACCTGCAAAACAATCAAGTAATGCAATTGATAAAATTAGTAATAATATCTTTAAAAACCAAACAGATTATTGCAAAATAAAAGTCCCATTTTTTGTAAACCTAAATTCCTTAACCTCTGTCAATCTACTGCTGAACAATAGCCCTTTGGAATTTTGGATGTTAGCATTTCACTGTAATCACTGAGCTACCACTGTCTCTCATAAAAGTGACAGGGAATACATTTAATCCTGTTTACACTGGTCGAAAAGTCACCATTTCAGAAGGGTCATTTTATTTGGCTACATGGCAATTAAAATTTCAGAATTCAAATTGTGAAAAAGTGATTCTGGGGGCAAGAGGATTGTTTGTTGTAATCAAAGCTAAAGGTGGATAAAATCTTTGAGTGTGTAACTTTTTTTGGTGGCCAGACAGTGCGCTATAAAAGCTAGAAACGTAAAAAAAAAAAAAAATTAAATTAAAAAAAAAAATCGGTGGCGAGTTGATACTTAATGGTTTTAAATACCTTGTACTGCATGTTGAACAGGATTAGCTATAAAATGATTTTTAGCTATAAAATATAAAGTGGTCTAAAGGCAGCTGAGATGTGCAGCATTAGCTGTAGATTGCAACAGTCTGGAAATCCACTCTTCAATTTGAAGGCAAACTGGCTCTTTAGACAAATTTTTCTGACATTGCCAGGGCTAGTCAAGTTTATTAGGGCTAGAAATTGGTATAAATCTTTCATAGGTTATTAAAAGGGTGAAGAAATGACCTTGCCATTACAATAACTGCTCTGGAGGGTATGAAACTGTTCGAACTGGCTTTTAAAGCTCATAAAATAATCCAGCGAAGGCACATTATCTTTGCTGCTAATGTGAAGCATCATTTGTGTCAGAATGAACTACAACCGTGAGCTGTGCATTTAACAGCTATTTCCTATAAAGCCAATAAATTAAACCACAGATTTGCAGGACCAATTGAACAGCTTCAAGGCTGCACTGTCACTCAAGCAAGGTCACATGATGAATTATTTTATGCTGAATGTGTGCACATCGACCACTGATCACATATTTACACTAATGATTAAACAGATGTTTGTGCGCATATGTCTGGATAAAGATCTATAGACATTAGTGGAGTAACAGACTATAGTTGATCTGTGATCCGTATGGATCACTCCACATGGTTCGGTACGTGTGCACCAAAGATGAAAAGCGTTTTGTTTATATGTTTTTAAATTTTTCTTTGTGAAGGAAAGAAATAGATAAAGATTTTTGTAAAAAAAAAAAATAATAATAATAAATACTGCTTCCTATTACACTTTAACAATTAAGTATTGAATATTTAATTTAACATTGCATATATTTATTGTTTTCATTTTAAGATTGTGTAAAAATAAATTGCTTTAAATTCTGTAAATAATAATTGGTAAGCAAAATATTTGTCTGTCTTTATAAAACATTTTTTTTTTTAATTTAACTATGATTTTTGCGCTTTGTTTACATAGTACTGCACAAAAAATATTGAAATATGGACTGGAATATACATGTATGTACAGTATGTATATATACACAAAAAAAACCCACTATATACAGTATATATAAATGTGTGTATATACACACAGTATATTATACACACACACAAATTTTGACTTGAAAAACAGTCTTGTTTTAGTACCGAATATCATGCATCACACATGCGTTTCTTGTTTTGAGGCCGAGCGTCACATGATCACAACTGAGCCATTGTTTTTTCTCTCTTTTTCGCTGCAGAATTGTGGGTAATCGTCTCCCCTGCTAGGTCTTAGTGCGTGTCTCTTTCTGGTATAATCAACATCCGTGCACGCGTGTACTGTTTACTATAACATTGTGACCACGTGTGTGCGCGAAAAACATATTTTATTTTGTGTTTGTGTGTGTGTACAGCGCGCGTATAAAGCAAAAGAAAGTCTCATTAGAGAGGTTAAAGATCCATTTTCTCCGTCTGTCGTTATGTGTGCACGCACGTAATTTGACACCGTCCCCCTTCTCACTCACACACACTCACTCTCTCTCTCTCTCACACACACACCCCTTTACGCTAGAAACTACGCTTTCCTTCTCTCCTCTTACTTTAGCTTCACACACACAAACACACACTGCACGCATTAACGGAAACACTTATCTGTCGGGATTATTTATACTTTTTTTTTTTTACTTTATATTTTGTGTTAATTATTTTTGTTTTTATTTTTTTGGGCTGTGGAACGAATAATTATTCATTATTTCTTATGGGAAAATTTGCTTTGGTTTAGTGTTTTGGAATAGGATATATTTTACACATACACACACACAGTATATACTGAATCACTAAAAAAACAATGGACTGAATGCTGAATGATGCTATGATGCTAGAACTATAATATACTAATATCTATTAGTAATATGCTTTTAGACAAAAATAGGTTATTATGCACTTAATCATGGTCAGGGCAGTAAGTGGCAAATCCAGATTCAGGTATGTTGGGCATAATGTAGAAATGAACACTGTGGACACAATGAGGAATTAATACATCAATTACAGTGCAAAAAAAAAAGAAGAAAAAAAAACACAGGATAGATGATATTTATGGATAAAGTAGCTGCTCTGTAAACTCCAAGAAACCATGAAAATATATGAAAAAAAGATGATCAAAACAAAAAACAATCAGGTTTGCGGTCTACAAAGCGGATGAGAGAACTTGCCCTGCTGACACACCGTGCTTCCTTCAATTACATCACTCATGGATTAGCTGGATACACTACAGTTTCAGGATTTTGTACTGCTCCATCCTGAGAGTGTTGAGACAAACATATATTTCCACCACTCCTTCTCAATGCCTTCAACACTGTAGTAACTCCTTATCTGACCTCTAGGATCACCTCCACCCAGCTGAGACGTGTAATCAACAATTCTCCGACACAGTCATGGTTTCTTATGGTAGGAATTTAAAGCTTTCTTTTTTTTAAATCCAGAAGTGTTATAGAAAGCAGTTCTTTCATCCCTCCACCTGCACACTGTAACAGTCAGAACATTTGATGCTCTCACCTCTCTTCAGCTTTCCACTTCTGATATTTAGTGGTAACTGCTTCTTGTTTCACCTGAAAGCATGTGTGGTCAGTAGTATGTATCAGTATGCAGCAAACCCCTCACAGTGGAAAGAGATGAAATGTAATGGTCAGCATTACAAGACTGTGGTGAGACAATGCGGAGCTCTACGTTCGCTTTATGAGTGCATTAGAAACCAAACCCTTTTTTTTATTTGGTTTTTCTTTCCCGTACGGACGTTTAAATGAATCTCACAGACACCATATTTTGAGCTTCCTTTTTAGTGGTTCTTTGGGCATGCATCCTTCCAGCCGAGTCAATCTTCTTATTTAATACAGCGTCCCACGGGGAAGTTTCCCTGTAGCACTACCAAGAATGAGTGAACCTTCTGAATTTTATCCTGTAGGGTGGTACTGGACTGTGGAATGTTGTGTGCTAGTTTGGTGACATAGCTCAATAGCTAATAGTGATTGATCTTAAAATGGGTTTAGAATAGTGGCGCTACTAAGGCTATTTTAGCCTGTTTTTGTGCTTAGAAAATGTAATAATGGCTGTTCTGCAGAACGGACACAAAAGAAAAGCCCAAAATGAATGTGTGTGTTTCCCAACCCAGTGTTGGATTCAATTCAATTCAATTCAATTCAATAGAACTGAATGTTAATAGTCTCAAAAATAGCAAAAAGGCAAGCTGTAACTGCAGTTAATCATACAGTACTCATTTCACTCACTCTTCATAGGTTCATACAGTACAAACTAGGGCTCCACGATATAACGAAAAAATTATCGTTATCGCGATAATGGTATATGCGATATCTGTATCACAAAGAGTTGCGATAAATGAAATTTAATTTATGTGCAAAGCATTTGTGTGTCCAAATTTTATGTCCAAGCTTTATACCAGCTTATATCTTTATACTTATATCTTTATACTTAATGGTATTTTCTTATTTAATTTTTGTTTAATAATAGTTATAAGCCAAAGGAAATATTTTGTTTAAAAGATGCTCTTGTTTTAAGACACTCTTGATGAGTGTATGGTTACACGTAAATAAAAAGTAATGTTTGAAAGTAATTCAGATTGTGTTGGCAGGTCTATGGTAACAGCAAACCAGAAATCAGAATATCTGCTGAGGGTTTTAAGTCATTCATAGTGTTTTGAAGTCTAAATATTTGCAACTTCCTTGACATATAGTTTCTTTTTAGCCTGAATTAGATTTAATTACATCAGACGAATATCTATTACCTGTTTATTTTAGTATGATCATTACATATATAAATGATTTTTAAAAAATAGGCAATAATAATAATAATAATAAAAAATGCATTTCTCTAGGGAAATGTTATATTGCAAGAAATATCGTTATCGCAATATTCAATAACAATGTTGCATATCGCATATTTTCCTAATATCGTGCAGCCCTAACAAACACATATACACACACTCTCACACACATACAATCTCTCACCCACTCACACACACACACACACACACACACACACAGGTATTTAAAATTTGTATGTTAAATATTTCAGTGACACTTTTAAAAATAAATTATTTACAGATTATGCTATGAATATTAATGATTAACGATGAGTGCAGTTAAAGATCTGATGTGTGTGTATGTGTTGTCCTGTACTGATGTGTGTGCTGTTGCAGACGGAGCGCTCGTTCTCTATAGACTACACTAATGACTGCTTCCTGAGAGACGGACAGCGTTTCCGCTACATCTCCGGCAGCGTGCATTATTCCCGCGTCCCGCGCTGCTATTGGAAGGACAGACTGATGAAGATGTACATGAGCGGCCTTAACGCCATCCAGGTGTACGCTGGTCCGACACCGACACAGTAACACACACTCCAAATTTAAGGGACACAGATGCAGGGTTTATTCTACAGAAGACACGCCCGTACACATAGAACGTAAAGACAGAGAGAGCGCGGACATGGGCCTGAGGCTCAAATGCCGTCTCTAGGAGCTAAAGCACACGCTATTGTACAGCACATACCCCTTTTATTTCCCCCTGAGCCTCTTCAAACTGTAAAAAGCCCAGAGTACTGTGCGTGAGAGCCATGTGTGTGTAACCTAGGTACGCTAACAAGCAATAATCTTAAGCCTTTTGAGCTGCAGGTGCACAAGTTAATAAACCAAATGAAAATGGAAAGCAACATTATCGGTTAGAATGTTTTTAAAATTCTTACAGGTAACGAATCAGTAAATAATTAATCATTAGCCCTCATCATTTTGTATGTTAATAAGTCCCCGAGGATGAGTCTGTGAAACAAACCTGTATGCTATGTACAGTACAGAGGTGAAGGATAACTATGTAAGTTTACTTTGTTACTGTTCTTAAATACAGTTTGCATGTATTTCTACTTTACTTCAGTATTTATATTAGTGGATACCTTTTTTTGCTTCACTACATCCTACAGGAAATATCTGTAGTTTCTACTTCACTACATATTTGAAGCAGCATATCGCCACCTGCTGACTATTACGTGTAAATGTTGTGACAAGCTTAATAACATTAGAAAGTTGAACAGTGTTTGAAATTAGAAGCAAAGATGGTTGAAAACAGTACGATTATAGACAGGAAGGTGAGAGAGACAGGGTGCCAATCCATCGCAGGGCACACACACTCACACACTCGTTCACACACTACGGGCAATTTGGGAATGCCAGTTAGCCTAATCTGCATGTCTTTGGACTGTGGGAGGAAACCAGAGAACCTGGAGGAAACCCACCAAGCACGGGGAGAACATACAAACTCCACACACACAGAGACGGGACACAACCTACTAACCCACAACCTTAACCAACTGAGCCACAGAGGAAGTGGTGATAGAGTGGAGGTTTCTGAGGATAAAAGAGACATTTTAGTGGTTGGTTAAGGAGAGGGAGGAGGACAGAGGATCGGAGCGTGTCAGGATGAACGTTGAAATCTCTGAGAACAGTGAGAGGAAGGTCATTATAAGGGAAAAACTAAGAAGCATGTTTATTCATAGTTGCTATGGTAATGAAGGACACCAAAGATCTGCTTCCTAAGAAACTGTTAATTATAACGAACAGATAGTCAATGATACGTCAGTCTAAAAATAAAGTTAATTAGTGTAATAACTATTATTTCTTCTGAACTTTATCATGTTATAAAAATAAGATGATAAAATGTTAAATTGCTGTAAAAAATATAAAATTTTATGTTAATTTCAGGGTAATTCTTCCAAAGCTGACTTTGAGTCTCCAGTGTTACACTGCGCTATGTTCATTAACACTGTTATTACTACAGGTACGTGCCCTGGAACTTCCATGAACCAGTGCAGGGTGTTTACCACTTTGATGGAGACAGAGATCTGGAGTATTTCCTCCATCTGGCCAATGAGACGGGCCTGCTGGTGGTCCTGAGGCCCGGACCTTACATCTGCGCCGAGTGGGAGATGGTGAGGGCCGTATGTCTCATACCTCAGCATGGTGTTAATTATGTACTGTATAAAGTATACAAGTGAGGAACATGAGTATCGCTCTTTAGAACACGTCCACATGGAAGCTATAAGATCTGCTGGATCAGGTTGTGGTGTAAAATCGCTGCCGTGGAGAGAGCTTTATTTTAACTTTACAGATTTTTATATTTTTTATGTCGGTAAAGATCCTCAGTCATGCAGGTGAGGTTGAGTCACGTCAGTCGAACTTCTTTCTTGTTAGCTAGAAATGTTTCACTACTCATCCAAGTAGCTTCTTCAATCCAGGGTTAGTGTTTAAGTTCCTCATATTTGAGTCCTGCAGGGTAAAAGGATCCTCCTCCGTCTGAAAAGGCTCGTTACGAGGATCAGCCTTCAAACCAAGTGTGAAAAAGCTGCGTTCGTGAGTTTTCTGTGCGACTCGATTAACCTTGTTTTGATAAAAGAGTGTCTGACTGAACCTCAGTGTGGACATGGAGAACAAAAGGCTCGGGACAGAGGACAGTCTGATGCCAGGGACAAAGCAGCGTCAGCCCTGATCTGATAGGAGATGTGTGTAGGTGCTCATTGATGTGAGAAAACCATCTCCAAACTACCTGAGATTCATCACTACAGAGAGACAGACCGGTTACAGACGGAGATCTTTCAGGACGGCTGTCGGAAAAGCACGAGAGACACAACAGCACACGTCACAGCAGGGTGTGGAGTGGATGAAGCTAAATAACCTTTAGATTTTGGAACGTCGACCCGGTAGAACGATTGAGGAACGTGCTGAAACGTCGGGTCTGAAAACCAACAGATCTAACTTTATCTATTCTGCCCTGAGGAGAGTCAGATGTCCAGACAGAGGAAAAGTGTCTGCAGGTGGAACTCGCTGAGGAATATTCAACTGAATATCTGGTGGCCGTGTGTGTGTGATGTTCAGTGTTACAGGTGTTTGTTTGGAGGGTAGTGCTCAGTTTATTTAAGAGGAAGTGAAAAGGAGAAGTTACACACAGTGATGTCTAAAAAAAAGAGGAAACGATGAGTCACGAGTCTGTTCTTATTAAAACGTCTTAGAATCTGTGACCTCCGTGTTTGTTCTGTCTCCTGAGTGTCTTCATAAATCCTGTTCTAGGACACTGAACAGCCACCAAGTTCTAACAACACAGTGTGACGTTCTCACAGGGAGTTTGTGTGCAACACTAACGGGCTAATTAGCAGTTAGCATACAAGTTCTACGTAAATCAGCAAAATCAGTTAATCCCAGAGACGCTAATCACATGACTGGTACTTATGGATGATGTAAACATGCTGACTCCATGCTGTGTGTGCATGTGTGTGTGTGTAGGGAGGTCTTCCCGCATGGCTGCTCCACAACAGTAACATTCTCCTGCGCTCAGCAGATCCAGGTACGTCAGCGTCCAGGTGTTTACATGAGAGCCGTGATTTTAGCTTGCTGACTGTGTGTGTGTGTGTGTGTGTGTGTGTGTGTGTGTGTGTGTGTGTGTGTGTGTGTGTAGAGTTCATGCAGGCTGTAGGTGATTGGTTATCTGTGCTGCTCACTAAGATGCGTCCGTGGCTCTATCAGAACGGCGGGAACATCATCAGCACGCAGGTGTGTCTCGCTAGTCACAGGAACGCTAATTACAGTGTAGAGTATAAAATGATAAACTGAAGTGTGTGTGTGTGTGTGTGCGCGTGCAGGTGGAAAATGAGTATGGCAGTTACTTTGCCTGTGATCACAACTACATGCGGTCTCTTCGACTGCTGTTCCGGAACTTTCTGGGGAAGGACGTGGTTCTGTTCACCACCGACGGAAACACAGATAGAGAGCTGGCGTGTGGAAGCCTGCAGGGGCTGTACGCCACCATCGACTTCGGCACTGGTGTGTGTGTGTGTGTGTGTGTGTGTGAGTTTGATGCCTGCTTGTGAGACATAAACACTATATGGTTATATTTCAAGTCATAAACAAATCATCAATGCTTCAGCTTTAAAGACGCGATTCAGTCATGTTAGTTGTTTATTCAGACTTTTATAAACAACACCAGTTGTGAACTTTGACCTTCACAGAATTCAGTTTAATGTGGAGTGTGTTGGCGGAGCTGGAGGAGGTAGAGGAGTTGAATGTCGTTTTACTCAGTGTGTAAGAACTTCCTGTTTTTCTGTTAGACACAAACATCAGTGACGCTTTCCTTCGCCAACGGAGATTTGAGCCCAAGGGCCCTCTGGTGAGTTAATAGATATTTTAAACACACACATTGTAGCTGTAGCTAGAGTGGTTGTGATGTTGCGTGGTTGTAGTTAATGAGTGTTAAAGCAGTAGAGAGGCAGGACGCTGAATGAAATGTGTGTGTGTTGTGTCTTTAAGGTGAACTCAGAGTTTTACACAGGGTGGCTGGATCACTGGGGAGATGACCACGCCTCCGTCTACACACACAATGTCAGTAAGATGTTGAGAGACATGCTGAGCATGGGCGCTAACGTCAACATGTACGCTCAAGGTTTAAACTACACCGTCTTCTTCATGTAATTCTTATTTTATCCTGCGGTGGAAATCCAGTGAAGCAGTCTCGGGACGAGACGAGCGCTCCATTTGCTTTTGCTTGTCCACTTCCTGTCTCTTACTGAACCTCCACCACAGAATAAACAGGTGTGAGCTAAAATAGCTGACCTTCATTAACCTTGTATCTGCAGAAACTCAGAGAAATGAGAGTCAGTACAGAGTGCAGCTTTACAGCAGGGGCTCTGCACACACTCCGCTCAGGACAGAGATATGGATTAGCTTGTGTTAGATAAGAGTTCTGTTATTAGGACTGCTTCCTGTCTCAGCTCTAACAGAACTCTCTTTAAAAAAAAAACATCAAGTAAAATATTTTTAATCTTTTTTGTTTTAAAGATTATGGCTTAGAGAAATTTACTTGCTTTTAATGGTATGTACGTACACGCGTGATGGCTGTCTAGCATGTCCTTCGCTTGTCTGATGTGTAGCTTGTGCTCAGAAGCGAATGCAACACACACACACACACACACACACACACACAATCCAGTAAACATGTGAGCGGTTAGCGGCCGTGTAGTCTGCAGGCACGTCTGTGGACAATGGTGGAAAGTTTTGAGGAGAAGTTGTGTGACCAGGCAATGACCAAAGAGGATGAGGGAGTCAGACTTCTTTAGCACTAAGGTTAAAGGTCAGGACTGTGGTGTCCAGTTCATGTGTGAAAATGATTCCTTGTGCTCCCCGAGCTGCTCTCTCACACTCCAAGTCCTGGAGTATGTCTGTGTCCTCAAGGAAGAAACCCTCCATAGATGTGATACTCTGGTGATTCAGTACATTCAGGTGGTCAGCTGATTTCATTTTATTGCCCCATAACGTTACTGAGTCTAGACCTGAGTAACTGATCAACCCCAGATCATAAC
>JAOVVA010000001.1:34796893-34828444 GCA_028565275.1 Leiocassis micropogon | reverse complement strand
TAATGTGGGAGCCTCCAGTGTCGGGGTGGAATTGGACACTACTAAATTAGGGGAGAAAATCGGAAAATTCGGAAAAAAGAGGGATAAATTTAAAAGAATTGCAATATAAATCAAATCGGCACTTAGGTATCGTGATAATATCGTATCAGGTGGTCCCTGGTGATTCCTATCTTTATTAAATCATAATATAAACCAACTCACTTCGTGGACATCTTTAATTGACGCAAAAAACAATGCACTAATTATTAAATAACTCTGGTATGAGAGGAATAAACAATTTCTGGATGTACTAATTAAATTCACTGGTTTTTTTCCCAATATATCCACATTCCATGTCATGTTTTATCTCATGATATATGATGATTTTCTGATAGTAGGTCATACCATTCCTGGCATGTGCGTTGGTAGTGTAGAATCCATTCCGGATTGGAAGACGCCCCGTAAGCAACGCCGCTCTGGCTGGAGAATTCAGGAATGAGAGACATTTCAGTGAGAACGTGTAAAATCTGCCATCAATCATTAAAAGCTTCTCAAGCATGAAGGAAATATATTACTACAGAGACTTGCCTGCAAGTTTAAAATGTGGCTGAAAGGTAAGAGCTTTCTCTAGGGAAATTTAGTAATAGGTATAAAGTCAGGAAATCAACATGCAAGCCTCGTTTAAAAAAAAAAAAAAAAAGACAAAACTGGAGACATCCCTAATATGTCCTTATCCTGCATATTGTGATTAGGCTGCCTTCTTCTTCTTATCTACTACGTGATTAAAATTTTAATTAAGGCTTGGAGGCAGAACGCCGTCTCCACGGCACTAATGCAGAACACCAGGTACAGAGCAGAAGACGTCCTCCAGGCGCCCTCGTCTCACACTGACCAGATTAACAACTGATTACACCTTATTTGCTTAAATATTAATTACAACGGAAAACGGGCTAATGGTTCATCTTATGCATTAAAGCTTCCTTTAAATTCCCAAATTACGGGCCATTTGCACATTTCAATAGTGAGAGCATTAACGGCATTATCATAATGGGTTCTGTCTTCCTCCCTCTCTCACTGCCTCGAGAGTGTATTAAACTGACCAAAGTCAGTTCTAAAGGAAGGTCTGGAATAGTTTTAACTTTTGAAATGCATTGGGGAAAAAAAATAATAAATCAATTTTGCACCCGAGCGAAAAAACTGTACGCCGGGTTTTTCAGCCTGATAAAATTTTCACAAATATCTCAAAACGCAAACACTACTCAGTAATTACCCAGTACAAAACCGTAGTAGGTTCAAGGTAACAGGTTTAAAAGTCATCATTTAGAGTGCAATGATTAGAGAGCTTGTGTTTAAAGTTATAAGAGATCAAGGTTGACAACTCCATTACTGAAATACAGCAATGCAAATAAACTGGGAGTATCTGTTCCATAATAAAGAGGACACGTCCTCTACAGAACACACACATCTGGTTTAACTGGTCTTCTTTTAAAGTCCTCTCCAACAATCTCCGCAATTAAGAAGGCTGGTTATATAGATAATGTATATTTAATTTAGTAGAATACTGGATTGGATATTGGGGGCAGGGCGTTGTTATGGGAGTTCATAATTTACTCTCTATTTTTACTATCATAGTCATACTAAGTTTTTTTTTTTTAGGTTTTTTTGTTGCTTAGTTTTAACTTTTAGTATTTATTCACCAGGAACATTTAATATGCTGGAATTACTAATTCATTCATTCATTCATCTTCTATCCACTTATCCTGTGTACAGGGTAGCGATGGGTCTGGAGCCTATCCTAAAGACTTGAGACAAGGCGGGGTACAATACATTGCAGGGCATACAGACACACACAACGGGCAATTTGGGAACGCCAATTAGCCTAAGAAAGAAGAAAACCCACCAAGCACGGGGGGAGAACATGCAAACTCCATGCACACAGACCCCTCGATCCTGCATATGCGAGGCCTCAGTGCTAACCACTACGTCACTGTTGTTCAAATTATATTATTATTAAATTATATTATATTGTACAGCATGACTTTCCACTGATATATGTATTTTTTTATTTATTGTTGGACATTTTGAACAAATCATATATTTTTATGTACCTGTTATTCTTAAGGGACGTGCTTCCATCACTAATATTAAACCTTATATATTTAAACAAAGAAAAATGGAACATGTATGTCCTGACACAAACAACAGTCCAGTAGCAGAGAAGAAGCAGATTGGAAAATATTTTTGTGAATACAGACACCCGATCTCGATCCAGTAAAAATACAAATTTGTGAACAACCCATTAAAGGTACTACAGCAAGTGTTATTTGTATTAACAGTGTGTTTTCACTTCTGCTTAACATATAATATCCACTGAATACTAAACACTGTAAGATATCCACACATCTGTTTACATAAAGGAAGCTGAACTCTAATCCCACAGCAAAAGGTTAAGGATGTAAAGGGACCAACATGTAAATTTCAGCTGTGCAGATTTCTGTGATTGTTTTTTTAAGTTCTCAAGGCTTAGTCTAAATCCCCAGAGAAATGTAAAAGGCAAGTCTGACACATGAGCATACATACATGGAGAACAGAGCGGATTTGCAGTGTAGAAGTTGGGAAACAGCATCCCCTGAGAGGCCATCATATCCAGATACGGGGTTTCTTTAGAAGGCTCGCCAAATACACCTAGATCACCCCATCCCATCTGAAAGAGAACATCATGGAGAGAAAAAAAAGAGATGTCAAACAGATGCAAAGATTGTTTTTGTTCATAATAATTACTCTATCATTTAATATCATTTTAAATAACCAGTATTGTCAACTATTTTAGATGTGATTAAATATTTAAACACATTGGTGACTGAATAAGAAATAGCTGGTGATAAATTTTGCCAAACAACAACCAACCTGTAAACCTTGTCTTCTGTTGCATAAGCAACAGAATTATATTATAGAATGATATTCCCCAACAGCCAAACACTGACCGGCACTGTTCCCCAGGAAATAACCACAGATCCACATTGTTCCAAAACAGATCACTGACCAGTACTGCTCCTAAGCAACCAATCACTGACCAGCACTGCTCCTAAGCAACCATTCAGTGACCAGCACTGCTCCTAAGCAACCATTCAGTGATCAACATTGTTCCCCAGTAACCAGTCACCGATCAGCATTTTTACCTTAGCAACAAATCATTGACCAGCAATGTTCCCCAGCAACCAATCACCGATCACCGATGGATGATAATTTCTTTAAAGCTGTGTTATAAATATAAATTCTTTATTAAATCTTATTGTTAGCCTAAAACCTGTTTTTGTATCATTTTATTTATTTAAATAATAATAATAATAATAATAATATAGTGTCCCCATTGGTCTAACAACTGAGAAATTATCTTGAATTTTTTTTGCATGATCTCACAAAAGTTGTGCTTTATCAATGATCAGCATTGTTCCCAAGCACCCAATCACTGATCATCTCTGATTCGTCACGAAAGTTCTGCTTCATCACAGATCAGCATCGATCCCCAGCAACCAATCACCGATCAGCATCGATCCCCAGCAACCAATCACTGACCAGCACTGCTCCTAAGCAATGACTCAATGATCAGTAAAACAATGCTGATCAGTGTGACTAGAACAATGTGGATCAGTTTCATATAACCAGAATTGTCAATTATTTAGATGTAATTAAAACTTGAAACACATTAGTGACTGAATAAAAAAAAAAGCTGATGATCAATCGTAAAACGTTTTGAGCAACCGGCATGTATATGCAAGTTGAGAAATCCAAACAACAACCAACCTGTAAATCTTGTCTTGCATAAGCCTACAGTATATTCCTCAGGAACCAAACACTGATCGGCATTGTTCCCAAACAAATCACAGATCAGGATTGTTCCCGAGCACTCAATCACTGATCAGCACTGATCAGTCACAAACTCTCACAAAAGTTGTACTTTATTCACAATAAAAGCTTGACGTCATCTGGTGAATGAAATCCCAGATGAACTTTTTTCCCCCTGAACACAACTGGCAACAATGTGTGTAACAATAAGTACAGTGTCAGGGCGCGAACTCACAAAGCAGGTTTTATCAGACTGAATACATGAATTAAAAAGCAAAGGTAGTCCAAATAAATCAGGATAAAACTTTCTTTGTATAATGATCTCACTGAAACACAGATACAGATTCACAAGTGGAATGCACATGGGAAAGGAGGAAATAACTGGAAATAACTTCGAGACTTACATCATCCATAAGCATTATGATAATATTTGGAGTTGAAACATTGTGGGCCTCGGCGATCCCAATGAACCAGACGGTCCAGAGGAGGAGAGAAGAGTACTGCACGGTCCGGATCTTCATTTCACTTCATTTCCCCGAGTGCTCGAGTGTATCGAGAGTCATGTGAGTTAACAGCTCGCTCTAACAGTGTTTCTGTACATTCATAACGACATTTTCCTTGGACGAGAGTCCTAACAAAAGCAAAGTCTTAAAACCTAACAACAACGACAAAAAAACAGAAGTAAAAAAAACTACATGGCTAAATTTTAAAGAAAACTTGCCTCCCCCTCTTTTTTTGTCACGTGACCACGTCGACGCTGTCACGTGACGTGACTTCCGGCTTGTTGCAAATCCAACATGGCGGTGTGCGTAGCTGTCATAGCGAAGGAGGTAAACGAATATATAACTTGACTTTAATTCGCGTTTATTTCACTATGCTTGGCGTAAAAATTAACCTACGGATTAATTTAAAGCAGTGAAATGTTTAATGTCCTGACCTTGGTTTCACTGTCTTTAAATAAATGTGGCTTTTGTAATCGTTTTGTTTTTGTTATGATAGCTACCGGCTAATTCCTGATGATATAATATATAAGTTAATGAGCAATGACACTGCATTCTTTAAAATGATGATCTCTAACAGCCTGCATTACTGCCTGGCCATGTTGTGCACTTGATGATGGCTTGGATTCATTTGGTATTTAGCCCAGCAAGCTAGAAGATGATTTTAGTATGATTACTTTATTAATTATAAAGTTTAATCTACTTTTATTTACTTTATATACAGAATATGGACTTCCTTATTTAACAGCAGACTCATGATGAGGAAATACACAGTACTGTGACTGAACATTTTGGGCATGGTCATGCTCTTATTCTGCCTGCACAAGTTTACAGGAAAGGTAGAACAATCTTCTAAATCAGAGGTCTCCAAATCCAGTCCTGGAGGGCCAGTGGCCAACACAGTTTGGTGATTCTTCTTCTCAAACACAGCTGATTTAACTAATCTGTTTATTACTAGGTTCAGTGGGTGTGTTTAGGTGTTGGTGAATTACAAACTGTGCTGGTCACTGGCCCTCCAGGACTGGATTCGGAGACCCCTGTCCTAAATAAATAAAAGAAAGATTTTGTCTGTATATTGGTCAGAACTTACTGTTCTCCTCTCATAGCTTCTCATCTTTGATTCACTCTCCGATTACCAAACAGGAAGTGTATTTGGCTAACGACGAAAGAAGTAACAAGGTGTAAGATACTCAACCTTACAAAAAAGTTCTTTCTGAGAGAGTTCTGCTGTACAGAAAGACAGGCAAACATGAACCTGGGTTTCAAGCTGAAATAATATCACTGACACCATCAACGCTGATCAGCTTACTTTTAGTTTTAACCTTTCAACTCTTTCTACAAATTATTTTCCCGACTGCTTAACCAATATTTAGGACCAGTTTTATCCTTTCAGGGGCAGTTACTGTACATAAGGCGTGCTTAAGAACTTCAATTTGTTAGATTATATCCTGGACTAATTTGATGAATTGTTTTGACCATTTGTGACCGCTACCTGTGACCGCTGAGACAAGGAATACAAAAAAAAAGAACAAGGAAGCAACCACTTTATTAAATGTTCTCAAGGAACAATACTATGGAATGGAAAAATGGAAATTGGACATACTTTGGGTAGTCAATGTGCAGCTTGTATAGGAGTACAGATTTACTGTGCTCTAACAATAACTCAACATGCACAATTTATTGTCTAAATAACTGGCAATGAAAATGAGTACACCCTAAGTCAACATGTCAAAACTGTGTCCAAGGTGTCAATATTTTGTGTGAGTACAATCTATTATCTAGCACAGGCATGGAATTAACCAGAGCTGCACATGTTATTTCTGGGATCCTCTTCCGCTCCTCCAAATGATATCACGGAGCTGCTGGATGTTAGACACATGTTGCTACACTTGGCCACTGACAAACACATGAACATGATGAATAGGACATGTGACTTTGCATGGTTAAAGATGTACAGCTGTTATCACTTGGGGTGTACTCACTTTTGTTTTGACTATAATGGCTGTATGTTGAGGGCGGCACGGTGGTGTAGTGGTTAGCACCTTGCACCAGAGTCCGGGTTCGATTCCCGGCCAGGCTCGATTCCTGTCTCTGTGTGCGGGGAGTTTGCATGTTCTCCCTGTGCTTGGTGGGTTTCCTCCGGGTACTCCGGTTTCCTCCCACAGGCCAAAGATATGCAGGTTAGGCTAATGTGCGTGTGTATGTGTGTGTGCCCTGTGATGGATTAGCACCCTGTCTAGGGTGTACCCTGCCTCGTGCCCTAAGCCTCCTGGAATAGGCTCCAGGTCCCCGTAACCCTGAATACAGGATAAAGCGGTATATACGATGAATGAATGAGTGAGGGCTGTATGTTTGCAAACATTGAAACAAGGAATACAAAGAACAAGGATTTCTGAGACAATGATATTTTATTTAGCTATACCTATGTTTTAGAAACAGTATTTGGTTATGGCAACACAAATTTATATATTTACTAAATATCTTAAATCAAAACTAAAAGTTGGGAGTTAGAGGAGAAAAGGAATAAGTGGAAAAGATATAGAGTGAGTAACTAGCTGTGATTATTTGTAAGTATCACAATGATGGGACTAAATATAAGTAGATTTTTATAAATAAATATGTAAGAAATGCACTGGAGGTAGTATGGTGGCGTCGTGGTTAGCACTGTGGCATCGCATCTCTAGGATCGAGGGTTCCTCCAGGTACACTGGTTTCCTTCGATAGATGATGTCCAAAGACATGCAGGTTATTTTAATTGTTGTTCCCAAAATTGCCCATTTTCACCAATCACCAATTGGTCTATGGCGACAATGGTGATCAGTGATTGGTGATCCGACTGAACCTGCGCTGTTTCTGTTATTGGTATGATTGCGTGATATAATTGCGTTTATGTGTCTGCAGAATTACCCTCTGTACATCCGGAGCGTTCCAACGCAGAGCGAGCTGAAATTCCACTACACAGTGCACACATCACTGGACGTTGTGGAGGAGAAGATCTCCGCAGTTGGTAAAGCCATTGCTGATCAGCGAGAGCTCTACCTGGGACTGCTGTACCCTACAGAGGACTACAAAGTGTATCCTTCTGATTAAATGACTTCCAGCAACAGGTTGTGCTGTTATGAGTGCAGGAACAGTGGAAGGGCAGGGCAGGGCAGGGCAGGGCAGTTAGAGTTGGAGAAGAAGGATTCCTAATTCTATGCCATTGCCATACCAATGTAGAATGGTCATTCATTATTTAACCAATACTTAAACTCCTACTGCAGTGTTAAATGGAATATTATCATATTCGAAAACATGAAATAAGCAGATACCATGAAGATTAAAACTGAGCGACTGGATTGGCCAGTTAATCGACTCCATTTCACACTGCTTTAGCATTAAGCATGAGTTAAGTAGCTCTTATTTTGCTAGGCTAAACATAAAACGCACACAGAACATTTGCACCAACATAGGTAATTAAATTAGTGCATTTTTTTTATTATAGTGAAATCTTTTTATTTTATGTAATAGGCAGTCGTATAAGCATTACTGTGTATGGTTGTGTCCTGACAAAATTTGAAAATAAACCTACCCAAGTGGTTTCATCATGGAGCTGAGTTGAGCTCGATCAAGTGTTTGTTCAACCTGGTTATGCTGAACTAGACCTTTAAACAATAGTTTTAGCTGGGGAAACTAAAACAAAGCCTGTATGTAAAAGATTGTTTAATCTTAACTAAAAATACCAGATATGGCTATGTGACGAACTCCAAAGTGAAGTTTGTGATTGTCGTGGACTCGTCAAACACATCGCTGAGAGACAACGAGATACGAAGTGTGAGTAGGACATTTCCTGGCAGTGTAATAGCAGTAAAGGTTTTGCATCAGTTACCAAGATTGTGAGATGAAATTTTACACTCAACACTACTATTTTCTCTTGGGAAAATCCTGCATTGAATCTCAAATAACTCAAATAACGTGTTAATTCATTGTCTGTTACTATGTGTCTCTAATCAACATAAATTCTGCAAAAAAAAAACAACAACAAAACAGCAACTTAGTATTAAGCAATGATGTTGAATCACAAGACAATAGAGCTGTGCTTTCTGAACATGTCTAATCACTTTCTGTTGATCCTCAAGCAGCTATGAAAATGGTTATTTCACTAAATATAGGCCTATAGAGTTAACATCGACTATTATACTCATGATCACAAGAAGACTACTAAATCAAAAGTAAAATTTAAATATCACAGCTAGGTGTGTGGATCTCATTTTGCAGTGATGCACAACCCATAAAAATTCCTGAAAAAAAATGAAGGGAATGTATTTGTAATTTCAGTTTTTCTACTTTAAAAGTAAGCCAGTTGTGGATTGTTGCATCAGCCTAACTTACAACAGAACCATTAAACTTTACTGATCATCTCCACAGATGTTCAGAAAATTGCACAACTCCTTCACAGATGTCATGTGCAATCCTTTCTACAACCCTGGAGATCCAATTCAGTCCAAGTAAGAAATCTGCACAATATCCACTTTGCTTGCTTGTTGATCCTCAGCGAGATAAATGTATTCTCAAAAAAAAAAAATTTTCTTCCTTTTTTCAGGGCTTTTGACGGCACGGTGTCATCTATGATGGTGCAGTCTTCCTGAAGCTTTATTTTACGCTGTTGTACATACAGAAGCTTGTGTCCCCATTTGTGCATCTGTGTATATGTTTGTTGTATAAAGTTAGATATTTTCAATTAATAAACTGATTTGCCAGACTGCAAGGAAAGCTCAAAATGATTTTATTTTATTTTTTTCTGTCAATGACTTACATTAAACAATGAACGAAGAAATTAGAAAAAAGAAATACTGAAATTCGAGGGCACTCCAGCCTCCAACCAGTTCATTTTACAGAAAGGACATTATAAAAAATTGAAATAAAATAACACCAGGGTAAATCAAGTCTCAAGTTCATCTTTCAGGCTTTAAATCAGACAAAATATGAGAAACCATACAAAAATATATATGCACTTAAAATGTAACGATGAAAATCGATGTGTAGACCAAAAGTACATTAAAGGCAGGAACGTAACAACACTGAACGGTCAGCACCCATAAGTGCTTAGAAAAGGGGGGGGGGGAATAACTAAAAGAAACTTTTTTCATTCTTTCAGTATGAAATGTACCAAGGCTGGGCTCTTCCACTTCCCCTGAAACAGAACACACTGTAATTAATAAAAACATTTCTCTAAACATTGAATCTGGTTTGTGTGATTTCTGACTAGACATTAGGAATGTATTGATCAGAGTGTGGATTTAAAAAGCAACGACTGAAATTAAGCAAATTATCTACAATAAATTGAATATCAACAATATATTTTAGATATTAAATGTATGACGTGTAAATAGGCTTGCACGGTTATTCACCCGTACCTCAGACATTTTAAAATAGTCCTCTTTTTGTCAATGTAGTAGGAACTTCGCCAGTTGGCTACATATAGATTAAAAGCTAGCATGTTTATACTATTGATGGGAGTCGGCAGAGGAGGAGAGAGTAATAAACTTTTGTACTCAAGTAAAAGTACGGTTACTTCAGTGAAATTTTACTGAAGTACAAGTAAAGTTACCATTATAAAAATCTACTCAAGCAAAATTAGCTTGTTAAATTTACTCAGAGTAAAAGTTAGTCACTTTTTTTATTTTTTTAACAGCGGGGGTGGGATGGGGGATTGTAGTGTAGTTCAAAAAAGACAAGCGGATATAAATCTCAAACTAGTTGTTTTTAAATGAAGGAACACCCTTGCATAATAAAGCTGTTGCCTTTCTTGTGCTTGAAAATCAAAGTGTTCACTTAAATATGGCCAGGGGTTTGCTTCATAAGAATTTGATGGGATTTCATTCTTGTGAATTTAGAACGTTTGTTCTCCACGCCCAATCAATCAATCAATGCGTGCAGTTTTTTTCCTTCCCCGTTGCATTATTTTTATATTATTATTTTTTTTTACTCAATCACTAGCGATTTATTTAAAATGTAGCAAAATACAATACTTCAAACAAAACATACTTAAGTAAAAGTTAAATTACATATCTTAAAAACTACTTTAAAAAGTACAAGTACACACAAAAAACACTAATTTTTATCATTACAGTAACACAAGTAAATGTAATTCGTTACTTTCCACGTCTGGGAGTCGGTAACCAATCCCACCACCATTCACTATTACTACACCAAGAATACATTACACATACCTACATCAACCAGGATTACTCGCACAAGCATCTATTACCCAGTATATTAACGGGACGGACTTGATACGGCTGTCAAAGTGGAAGTACACCGTCACTGTTGGCTAACTAGTATTCACCATTGTACATGTACTCCATGTGATTTTGCATATAAAACAGTCCTCATGTTAAGATTATTCTTCGTTGTTGGATTACTTGTATAACATTTCCTAAAACCTCATCATGGCATTGTAAAGAACCATGTTGTGAGCATGCCCAGTTATCACAGCATTATATGCATACATGTGTATTTCAGCTACACAAGAGTTGCCTAGTTGTGCAGAAGGGGGAGAGAAAAGAGAAAAGAGAAAGGGAAAAAAAAAAAAAAGGCGCAACAGGGCGTGTTTTAGAAATTAACAATTGCAATCGATTGTCATTTTTCATAATCGATTTTTTGAAATGCAAAGGAAATTAACTGATCAACTATGACCAATGATCCCATCAGTAGTTGTATGTGTAATGGTATTGTAGCAGATTCAGTGGGATAATCAAATTTATCACAGTTTAAGAACTTATCTACATACATTTTCAATAAGCATTAATGTTAAAATTGTTACAGTACTAAAGTATTACAATATAAAAAACATCTAGTGCACAGAAAAAGCCGCCTTCTACAGCAATTGTTTAAATGTCAGGGTACTGAGGTGAACAATTAAGCGTCTGAACCTTTATCATGATGTGTGGAGCGCTGACCTGATGAAGCCGCGGAATCTGCCCTGGAAGCCATTATGGAACCGGGAAGCGCGGGCACCTCTGCCTCGGAAACGCCCCCCTCGCGTGAATCCTCGGTCTGTGCTGCTGATGCCTGGCATGTTGGTGCGTTTTGGTAAGACCTGTGGTGAAAACATGTTACCAACTTAATCTAGACATGGACAGAGCAATGTACATAAAGTCCCACTGGGAAGAATGTTAAGATTAGCACTCTTACCATATATCTTGATGAAACGAATAAAATTGGGTTAAGAAGTGTAAAACACATTATTAAAGCCTGGAAGTATAGTGGTGAAGCATCGTCTTTAAGGAAGAAATGTGGTCAGAAAAACATTCTGAATGAGTTGTGATGGGAAAATCACTTAAACACATCTAACTCATGTCTATTTCTAAAGTGAAAGCAAGAGCATTTCCACACTCAACACAAAGGGAGCTCAAGGGATTGGGAATAAACAGCTGCATGACCTTAAAAATTCCACTGTTTTCAGTGGGACTAATCGGAGAAAAAAGGCTTCGATTTGCTAGGGAGCGTAAAGAATGTAGTCTGAAGCAATGGAAAAAGGTCATGTGATCGGATGAGTCTAGATTTATCTCGTTCCAGAGTGATGGGTGCATCAGGGTAAGAAGAGAGGAGGATCAAGTGGGGGCACAAATCATGCCTACTGCCTACCGTACAAGCCTGCGTTATGATCTGGGGAGGCTCCTGTTGACAAAAGGTGGTACAATTTGCCTGGGCAGTGCGTTTTGCACACATTTTACACATTGTGCACTGCTCTGTAGCTGTGTACATTATGCAGGTTGGCTTTTTTGTTGTGGATCACACAATTAAAATATTAGCTCAAGCCTTGTGGCCCTTATTTATCAAAGTTGTGTAGAAATGAGCGCAGACTTCAGCGTCCAGAATGACATACGAGCGACTCAAGAGTCTGTAAAGGTCATACGAAGCATAATTGATGAATCAGGTTCAGCTGCATGGAAACAAGCTTCCATATATTATTTCCTTACTAACATAGGATATGCATACGACACCCCCTCATTTACCGTCACGCACAGGGGTGTCCAAGTCAAACCGAGACTCATGATGAAATTTCTCACGAATGAAGGTGTCAAATCGATTGGCATTTACAGAAGACTTCAAGCGCAGTACGCCCGCAGTGAACGTTTTAAAGAAGGCCGTACATCTCTGAATGACCGAGGTGGACTGGATCTCAGGGTGAATAGACGCGACGCTCCTGTGAACACTCGGCAAGTGGAACACCTGATCCATGAAAATCACCAGCTCAAGAGACGGTCTATAGGTACTGTACATACAATCATCCACGATAACACATACAACAACAATCTCGCTCTAAGCTATTTTCTATGTTTGAGCCATTAAAGGAGTTCCTGGGAGACCAGCGTTTCATTCAGACCTGAAGCGGGCAGTCTAATCCGGTGTGCTGAGAAAAGAATTCTACCTTGGTGGTATCCAAGCACTAGTGAAACACTGGGTTAAGTGCATTTAGTGTAGAAGGGGATTATATGCAGAAATTAAGGAAGATTTTACTCTCTTAACTGTATTCCGTTATTCAAGCTGTGCTACAGCTTGTCCAAATGAAATCCAAAATGGCAAAGCCTTCAGAAGTGAGCAAGTAGGTACAGTATATGAACTCGATTAATTTAGCAGTTTTTAATTCACTTTAAAACGTGAATAGCTCAGATTTTTCTGACCAGAATGTGAATAAAAAGGTGAATATTTTTTTCCATTTTCTCGAGATGTCTTAATAAGGCAGATTTCCATCATAGATGAATAAATAAATCCGAATTTTGTATTCAAATATATATCTCAAACTGAAAAGCTGACTCGGGTCTTTAAATAGCCAGGCCCTGCGTTTCAGCTGCCCAAAAAGCCACATCTAGGTCGGAGCTTTGTGTTGCGCCTGTGGTACGTACCTGACCCCATTACTCACCTGAAAAACTAACGAGCTGAAAAAAGATCCATGTCTCTGCCTCGGATTTAGATTTACAGACTACACATTGACACTTAATGCTATTATGTGCACGTTAATACGACGTTCTTACAGTCAATATACCCGTGTTTATTTATGTTATGATCTTTTCTATTTACTCACTCTCACCTTAATGACTCGTCCTCTGAACAAGGTTTCATCCATAGCCATGGCCATCCTCACAGAGTCTCTATCAGAGAACTCGATGTATGCAAACCTAAAGAGAACAGCAAAGAAATGTTGTCTTAAACAGAGCTCGATGCACAAACACAACACTAAGGCGGTATATGTATTTATGCCCCCACCCTTTCGGATGCCCAGTGAATTTGTCGCACAGAATAGTGACCCGGTTCACGTGTCCACAGCCATTAAAGTAGATCTCCAGCTCGTCGGCAGTCGTCCCATAATCCACCTGTTGCCATTTAAAAACACAGCTTTTACTACACCGTTTACTACAAACAGCTAGAGTATTAAATTATTTACGTTTATGGGGTGGTGTCTCAGTGAAACTTAAAAAATATATGCTTATATGCATTATATGTAAAAACATGTAATAGTTTAATTATAGCATTTGATGAATATTTGATCTTGGTCAGTTTTAGAAGCTTACTCGCTAGTTCAGAGGAAATAAAATGACCAGGATGTTTTTTGACAATGTATGTAATCATCTACCTTTTTTTTTATCTCCAGATTTGATGTTCTGTGCATACAGAGATGCTTTTCTGCTCGGCACAGATGTAAGGAGTGATTATCCGTTATTATATCCTTCTTAACAGCTCAAACCAATCTGGCCATTTTCCTCTAAGGTTACTTTGACATTACAAGCCACAGTGTTCAATTCTGATTTTTCTTTTGGTCAAACGTCATGTGTGCACATACTGATGTCTTTGCTCATGTCATCTGGGTTAAATCAGCATATTTGTGTGAACACTCATTCATTTTAAACAATAGATTTTAGCAAAAAAAAAGTAAAAAAAAAAAAAAAAAAAAAGAAATGTTTGGGATTTTGCTCTGGAGGACTGCAAGCATTTAGTCGGCTGTATTTGTTGAGGTCCAGAAGAAGGAAGAAGGCCAGACATCTCGCTTTAGCTGTTTAGCAGCTATTGCTAGCACTGTTGTGATATTCCTATGCTGCCGGTGCTGATGACTGAAGATGTCGGCACCCTTCGCATGCACAGAGGCAAAAAAACTTGCATGAAATCCAAACTGACTGTTCTCTCATTCAAGTCCCACTGACCATGTACTGGATACACTTCCCACCTAGTACTACAAACGCAAGAAACTCAGACCCGAGTTGAAAAACATCAGCTGTGTTCAGACAACAATAAAATAAGTCAGATCTGTGTCACAAATGGCAAAAAATAAAAATAAATAAATAAAATATTCGGATTCTAGTCACTTCAAGACGCTAATGTGAACGTTGCCGAAGCTCTTTCAGTAACGAGCAGTCTCCGTTCACAGATCTGGCACTTAATATTTAAACATTTCTTACAATTCTCTGTAAACTACAGAAACTGCTATACTGTAAATGGAAATCCCAGCAGATTATCAGTTTCTAAAAAGTGGTCATGATCAAAATCACAGATCACAGTTTTTCTGATTGTGAAAAATGTTTCTAATATCATTCTGATATTTGATATAAACATTATCCATAGGTCTTGACGTGTATTTGTACGATTAAATTTTTTGTGTTACGTGGTTGCCACATGATTCACGGATACGTCAACTGCATGAATGAGTGTTCCTAATAAAATGGACTGAGCATTTTAAGTGAGATTTTCATATCTAAATTGTGAAATTTTGAAATCATATTGAAATTTTACTCTGCACAGTTCATGTCACCCTGATCAGCATTTCACTTTGAGGTTTGAGGTACACGACTGAGCATTACAGTCACCATCTCATTAGGCAACCGATATCTACCACGAGACAAAGATCATAAAAACACAGCTTACGTTCCCAACGTAAACGGATCTGGCGTCAGCGTCTATCCTTTCCTCTGGTGTCATACTGTAGAAAAGTCCTGTGACACACACGATTAACGATTTAAAATTCCAGTCAAGTGTAAAGTTGACAAAAATCAAACCTTCAACAGAAAGTCAGAACACTTTGCATTCTGTATTCCTGAAACTTTCACAAGTTACACACACACTCATGATCGAAAAAATGCAGTCAGCATCTTCCTTAACCAAAACCCAACTTACTGTAGGAGCGCAACACTGCCAGAGTTTGGAAAGTGATGACAATGCGACTGCCTGGACTCACCTGACTGTAGAGGGCCGTAGGGAAACGGCTTGTCTGAACAGTACTGCGCTTCCCTCAGCTTCTCCTCCTCCTCTTCCTCCATCTCCATCACCCGTGCCTTGATCGCCTCCAACTCCTGCAGGGTAAAAGTCCAACGATGACGGCAGGCACTCCAGGCTCATACATCTTACACTATAGGTATAATTATATGCATGGAGCTCCGTTTTTTTTTTTTTTTTTTGCTGAATCCTGCAGGTTTAATATTTGAAAATTTATTTTTCAAATTATTTAGAAAACAATGTGCAGAAGCCTTTGTATCTGGCTTCTAAGTAAGCTAGCGGACACAAGGCACACTCACTAAAAGACAAGACCGGTTGCTTTAAAAAACAAATAACATTTTTGGAAAAAGTAATTGGTAACAACTTGAAAAAAGAAAGGAAAAAAAAAAAAAAAAAAAAACTCCATCCTTCTACATAAGGAATAAAACTTTGATTCATACAGTAACATCGTCATCAAGGTAGGACTTGCAATTATTCTACAGGGTGTCCCGAAAGTACGTCCTCTAAAAATTACTTAGTTTGTGTTATACACAGTACACACTCACTTCCCACTTCATTAAGTACACTTTGCTAGTACTGGGTTCGACCCCCGTTTGCCTCCAAAAATGCACGAATTCTAGAAGGTCCTGGAACCATTCTGTAGAGATTTTGGTCCGAATGATGTTCCACCACATCCCAAAGGTGCTTTATTGGTTGAGATCTGCTGACTGTGGTGGCCATTTGAGTACCGTGAACTCTTCAAAAACCCACTTTGAGATTATTTTAGCTTTGTGACATGCCACATCATCATCCTGTGATCATAAAGGGACGGATATAGTCAGGAACAATACTCAAAGGCACAATGATGCTCAACTCGTACCAAGAGTTCAAAGTGTAAAAAGAAAATATCAACCACAGCATTACATAACCAGCAGCAGCCTGAACCATTAATACAAGACTGGATGGATTCATGTACGTACATATAAATGTCGCAGCAGAAATCGAGACACATCAGACCAGGTTTTTCCCCCAAAATCTTCTATTGTTTGATTTTGGTGAGCCCATGCAAATAGTAGCCTCAGTTTCCTGTTCTTTCTATCAGCTTACACCATTCTCCCTCTGACCTCTGGTATGAACAAGGCATTTTTGCCCAGAGAACTGACAATTACTGGATATTTTATCTTTTCAAGACCCTTCTCTGAAAACCCTACAGCTGATTGTGCATGAACATCCCTGTAGTTTAGAAACACTCAGACCCATCCATATGGCACCGCCAACCATGCCATGTCACATAATAGTCACTTAAATAACGTTTCTTCCACATTCTGATGCTCGGTTTGAACTAAAGTAGATGGTCTTGACCGTATTTACAGTACATGCGTAAATGCATTGAGTTGCTGCCATATGATTTGCTATTTGTGATGACCTCTAATTTTACCTCCAAACTTCGGACTGAATATTAAAATTCCAAGTGTTGCTTTTTTATTAGGCATAAATAACAGCTAGTTAAAGCCTGAATCTGTCCTAAATGTTACTGAAGACCAGAACGAAGTCTGAGGTGGATTTATGAGAGAGGGGGGGGGGGGGAATTAAAAATAAAAAGAAATTTTATTTACAGTACATTACAAAACATTGTATTGGTGCTAAAAAAAAAAATCTCTCACCCAGGTGAAAAAGTTAATTTTCAGATAGATACAGTATAACTTTTTTTTTTAATCAAACTTAATGCTTCTGATCTCCTGATTAATGCTTTGTTTTTTGTAAATATGAACACATTTATATTTTTATCAGATAAAAAAAATAATCACCACATTTGCTAAATACAATTTTAAGCCCTTTTATGTAGTTATGTAACTTTTTTAATTCAAATCTTTCAATTATCTTAATTGTCATTTTTGTGAAACTTGGCCAATTTATATTTCACATGTAAAGACGTATCTGAAACAGTATATTATTCTAAATTGAAAAGATATTGCAATATGAATTTGTACCCTACATATATGGACACTACAGATTTTCTCTGCTTTTTAAGCTTTTACCACAAACCAATTTAGGCAACAATTGTTACAGGTCATATGCTTCTTCATATACTCAAACAAATATGGATAATTTGCATTTTAAATAAATCATTTGAACGAGACAGTATAAGACTGAAAAATGACCACTTTGGGGCCACATACAAGTTAAACTTTTTAGTGAAGCACGATTGGTCACTACCATGTTGCATAAACTTTAGAAGTAGCTTCTTTGGCACACACATTTTCTGGATTATATGGATAACAAAATTTTAAATCAGCACCAATACTGTGTTTTGACCGTATGCAAACCTAAAGGATCAAAAAGGAAACACGTCTAGGGCTTAGGGAGACGATTTTATAAAGGATTAATAAATTCTTTAACAAGTTATGTGCGATTTTCTTTTTTTTTTTAATGGGATGTAAGGAGGCCTACAGGAGACTGGTGCTCTTAAATCTGCTTGTGACCTTGTCTAAACAGGAACAGGTTACTAAAGATTCACAGATTACTGAATAATACGCCCGTCTACAAATATCTTCATTAATATTTAGTCCTTATACACTTTTTGTGGTTAAAATTGCAAATATTTAAGTATCAAGATGTAACCCAGTAAATAAAAAAAACAAACAAATCACTAAATACAAGTTATAGATTAAATTGGTAACCAAGAATGATGGATTAATGGGGGGAGGGGGGGTTGTTTAATGAAATCAACTTTTAATATAATGAATTAGGTTAATTTCTGAAGAAGTAAAACAGCATGTGTGTGTGTGTGTGTGTGTGTGTGTGTTTGGTTGGTTCAGAGTTCAAACAAGAAGCAGTTGCTCTGTGAGAAAGCCTGAGTGAAAGCTTTTGTCTTAATTTGAAGCAATATTAGAAACATTAAAGACATTTCTATAGTAGAAGGGTGATGTATGTATTTCCATGAGCTCCTGTAGGAATAAAGGACTTACCTGGTCCTCAGTGAGCTGGGCTGTGGAGGTCAGAGCTCCTTTCATGTTGTAGCTTTGCTCCGCCATGTTACACACACAGACACACTTCAGCCTGGTTTAATAAACATCAGACTAAACCCAGACACAAGTTCCTCTGATTAAACAAGTCTACAGCTAAATACCTACTGAATCAGGACTGAGGAAAATGTTTCACAGGTTGGTTTATATTTATTTAGAAGTCTAAAGTACCAGTAGTAAGGGTCTAAACCTGCATCCTAAATGACTTAATAGGTCGCCGCGGGCGCGTCCCAAACCAAACCATACCGCACTAATTCTTATGAAACGAGTATATATTAGGTTTGAGATACAGTTTGTGGATTGAGACACAGGCCGAGAGAGAGAGCGCGCGCGAGAGAGAGAGAGAGAGAGAGCGAGAGAGCGCGCGCGGTTCGGCTTTAATGAGCTCACGTGCAGCTCACCTGTCTGACACAAACAGCTCTGTGTTTAGCCATATGCTACAATTCAGCAAATAAGTTACCTCAGAAAAAGATTTTACATATATAAAGATTAAACGTTACATCTCATTTAATGTGTTCGCTTATAATTCACCTCAAAGTATAACAGTATCGTATAGAATTCACCTCAGAGTATATAGCTACTATAGTCGTCATCTTTTTAAGAATTAAATGTTTAAACAATTAAAATAGTTGTTCTCTTAAAACTTTCCGTAGAACTTGAAAGGTACATAAGTACAAAAGTACATGAAATGCGTTTAAAATAGGTAATTATTATTATTAATAATAATAACGCACATTTCCGAAATATATACTTTTGAGAAAGAATTATGTCTGATTTTACAAATATGTCTGTTTAAAAAAAAGTTACATTTATTGTGGTCTTGTATTCCAAAATAACCTTGTAAAATATTTTGAAAGTACTAAGTTTTTATATATATATATATATTATTATTTAAAGGTGTTAGAATTTTACATTTATGTGAAATTTAGTTTTTATTTCTGGTGCTGGGGGTACTGTAGCTCTCTGCTTAAGGCATTCAGCGGATCAGGAGGTTCCCGGTTCAAGCCGCCGGAATGAGCAAGGTCCTTCACCCCCAAGCGTTCAAATAGATTCTGGCGTAGAGCTGGCAACCAGACCCCGTAAAGTAACTGCTACACAGAAATGATAGATTTATCTCCAGGGTGTGAAAGTATCCATTGCCCGACATGCCGGATTACATGTGGACGGGCGGCACAGTGGCGTAGTGGTTAGCACCGTGGCCTCGCACCTCCACGGTTGAGGGTTTGCTTCCCGCCTTTGTGTACTCTGGTTTCCTCACACACTCCAAATACATGCGGATTAAGTTAACTGCCGTTCCCAAATTGCCCGTATTGTTTGTGTGTGGGCCCTGTGATTGATTGGCCAGGGTTTACCCTTCCTTGTGCCCTAAGACTCCTGGGATAGGCTTCAGGCCCCCGTGACCCTTTATACAGGATAAGTGGTATAGAAGATTAACGATGTTTTTTTTCCCCCTGTGTGTGTTATTTATTTATTTAAAAAAAAATTGGTTAAACTTATTTGTTGTTTACTGGCGCTCTAGCTGTATGTTGCTGTTTTGTGGGAAAAAAAAAGTTTAAGGAATAGACGCAAGCAGAACGTTTCTGCAAAGAAGAGACATAATGTTGCACTAGACAATTTTTTAGAGTAGAGTAGAGTTTAGTAGAGTAGTTTACCCAGGACAACAGTTTGAATGATGGTGATGATCATATTTAGCATACATTTGAATGAAGTTATCTTTAGAGTAATCACATCATACATGTTTCAAAAAACAAAAATGCACTTTATACATGTTTTACATCTATACGTAAAAATCTTAGAGGGTAAAACCAAAAAATAATTTATATGCATTTTTACAGTCAAATGGAGGGGGCGTGGCTTTCTAGAGATCACAGACTTTGGATTCAATTCATTTAAAACTTCTGTAGTGATGTTACACATTTTTCTCACTTGGTACCCAGTTGCCCACTATTATTTTACCTCCAGAATAAAAGGTTGCTCACTCACGGTCTATATCGTTTTATCCTGTATATAGGGTCGCGGAGAGCCTGGAGCCTATCCCAGGAGACTTGGGGCACAAGACGGGGTACACCCTGGAAAACATGTAAACTCCATGCGCACAGACCCAAGGTGGGAATCGAACCTGGAGGTGCAAGGCGACTGTTCAAACCCCCTTCACTAAGCCATCGTGTCCCTAAAAGGTAGCTGTAGAGCCTATATTATTTCCACATTATTTTACCACAGTGGTTTCTCGATTCTGAATGGTCAGAAAGTGTTACTTAATTGCCTAAAACAAGCAGCACTGACCGTAATGGTGCTAGATTTACACCATTGTGCTCATTCTAGATCCTTTCTAGAGTAGTATTTCAATCATAGTACATCCATACTGTATGTACTCCACATCATTTATAACACATAATCTAACCCCACGCAGTAAAGCAATGGTCATCCTAGTTATTATTTTTCCTAAGTTGTTTTGCCCCAGAACATTAGAGTTCAGCTCTTTGTTCAATACATCACAGTATCCTAAATAATATGTTTAACTAATGTTCTCCCTTTGTTTATAATATTTGAAAATGTGCACATGTGTGCTCTGTGATGGGTGTATTCCTGTCTCATGCCCAGTGTTTCCGGGATGGGCAGCAGATCCACTCCAGATCCGGGTTAAGGAAACTTTTATCATTGTACAACCAACATTAGTGTTCATTTCAGTCAGTGATTACTAACATCACTTTGCAACACAGCTGAGAGCAGAATAACTCTCAGGAGAGACTTAATTGAGGTAAGTGGATCCCAAAGAGTAAATAGCAGGTTTTAAATCTCACACAAGGGTCTAGTCATTTCATTGAAGTTCCCTTGCAGGTATCTTGGGATATAACATCATGCATGATCACTCAGGAAATGAAGGACACACCAGAAGCGTCGGTATCGTATTTCGTTGTCTTTTTTAATTACACAGATACATATCTCAACACAGACAATAACCTGATTTAGAATTTTTACAGCGTCACATATCCAACGAAGCGCACAGTAAAGGAGTAGAGGGGCCAGCAAAAAGGAGGAGGAGAGCATGCAAGAAAGAAATCAAAACTTCTCCTGGCACAGTTCACTTCATCTAGAGACTGATAACAGGAACCAAAAAAAAAAAAGTTCTTCATCACACCAACCTTTTCCTACAGAAACAACGTTCTCTTTTCTGTAACAATGTATTGCACAATACAGTAAATAATGCTTCCCTAAACATGTCAAACCAAGCCTTCATCTTTAGGTATCTTTACAAAAAAAAAAAAAAAAAGAAAGAGAAAAAAACTCTAGCTATTTTAGCATTAGGGAGATCAAGCGTCCACTCCGGCTTTGCTTACAATAGCATTCTCAGTCTCATTTAGTGTGAGGTTTATATTATTACAGGATGAGCTATGGATGTCCACTGGTTAAGGGCCTCTGCTACAGAGTCCGAAAAGCTTCCGCATTTCCCCTAGCAAAACATTCCACCTACTGTATACCCTTACGAATGGCATTATTAAAGTAGAAGAAGAAAAAAACTCATCAAATGTCTCATTTTAAATATATATGCAATGTAAAGTTTACCACTGTTTGAGATTTATGATTACAGAGCTCACGTGACCTTCTAGATTTAAGGTGTGTTAATGTTTGGTTTCCGTTTCTGCGGGTCAGAAATCTTTAGCATGGAATGTCTCCTAGCCTCGATCCCCGCACAAATCCGCTCAGAGAAGCCGTGCCTCTCGCTGTGCCCAGGAAAACACAGATATATAGACATACAAACGGTGGAAGATCCATCATCAAGCTCTTCCTTTTTGGTTCAACTTTGGTTGGAGACACAACGGGACCCAGACGAGATCATAAAATCGCACAGGGTGAACTTCATATAAACTAAATGTGGGCTAAGCAGACATGCAAAGCATAGAGTAGGAGTGAGAGATATATGTGTGTGTGAGAGTGTGTGGGTGTGTATGTGGATCCTCTGCCTTCATTTTGCTTGTGTTAATGGATTAAAGCTCTGGAATATTCAAGTACGGTGAGATCATGGATATCTGTCTCTCAAGCACACACTCAAGTCAGTGAGGTTGGCTGATGCTAGACGTGTGTCTGTTCATAATATTGTGATAACTGAATAAGCTTTTGTCATTCTTTACAATATCATAAGGCTTATATGTTAATAAAACAGACACACTTACCTGTACTTATCAACACTGAATCTTCACATTTGGCCTACAGATCTTTATGCCTCTTTACAAATTTGTCTTGACTGTCTATGGTACCGTCTGCACTGACCGACCTTAGTGCACACAGTAAAATATAGCTATATACTATAGGCACACGCCTAGCTGTAGCTTTGTGTTTTCAGCACCAGGCTGTTGTGTCGTGTGTTCTGTCTCGTGCTTGGAGTGTGTTTATTTCCAACACTTTGGTTCAGGGGCCTTAGCTCACACTAGCTCATGTTCAAAAGGCTGTGATTAACCAGCATGCAGAGGTGCTTTGGTCTGTTATTTTGAATAACTATGGGAGTATGCTGAAGGTTTATTTAAAACTCAAAAAGCAACTGTTTATAAAATATTGCATGACTTCAGCTATGTTCAGGCAGACAGAACAGGTCAGATCCAAACCTTAAGCCACACTTTGCTCATTTTAAGAAAATCCAGTCAGACTGGATGTTATATGAACTACGAGGGGCGTTCAAGTCAAACCTGAACTTCGATGGAAATTGCCAAATCTCCAGTACAGTCTTTACCTCGTTTCAAGAGATTTCCATATTTTTGGGGCATTAAAGGAGTTCCTGGGAGACCAGCGTTTAAGATGTGGGGCAGGCAGTCCGATCATGACGGAAAACCCTCTTACCTTGATGGTATCCAAGCAGAGGATTATAATAAACATATTAATTCTGTGCAATCAAAGGTCCCGGTTTGACTTGAACACCCCTCATACATATTTGATCATTCCTATTTGTATATACGGTGCTAATGGTTAGATTTGCCCTGCTGTGTGAACATAGGCTTTCACTCCGTTTGGTCTAAAAAAAACAAACTAATGTCTCTGTAGAATGTCTCTGTACATCTACCCTAAACCCTAGAATGACATAAGCATGCTGAATGCAGATTGTTTCTTCATATGGCAGCTGGTTTGCATGTCTGCTAGTGGCACGGCTCTCTGAGCACACGTAGATCTCATTCTCTTGGACAGGAGGTAGCTAATAAGGAGACGCAAGGCCGAGGATTAACAACCAGGAGGGACGAGAAAGACACGTGGCTCTGTAGAACTGCGTTGCGTCATCATACACAGGTGAAAGGCTAGGAGAAGGTGAAAGGCTTCATATATTATTAATTTAGAAACAAGAAAATTGATTGTTCAAAATTCAACGCTGCGCTTAAATTAAAGAAGCTGACATCAAGAAAACAACAACAAAAAATAGGACAATAGGACACTGAGCAGGAAACCTTCAAGTTTGGTCCGTATTAGAGGTATGACACGTGGACAGGACGTCTGAGTGCACAAAAATGTTTCAGCCCTGTCCAGCCGACTCAGCACGGAGTGCGTTTAAACCAAATTCTTTCAAGGTGACGGACTTAGTTTATTTTTTATTATTTGGCGCATTGTGAGATCATTACATGGCCCTTTATTAATCAAATAAAAAGATTTCACACTCGTTTGGAGAGAAAGCTGATGACTGCATCAGGATGGGAAAAAAAAAAAAACATAGCTACGTACCGCAGTATAGACAACGAATAAAAGAGTGTTAGCTTGACTCTGGTGTCGAGTTTGGGGTTTAGTTTTGTGGGCTGACTAAGTGAGAAAGTTAAACTGAATTCAGCAGGAAGCCTGCCTCACGGTTAACAACCGCGTTCACGAACACACACTTTGAATGTCTCGTAGCGTTTCGCTTTCAGCCCTCGGGCGATAAACTGTACAAGCAGTGATGCGTAGCGGTGATCAACTCCGACATTCACCTCCTCCATTTTACCTACGTGCTCATGATTTCGCAGAGCCAGCAAATGTACAAGCTGCTCCTTTAAAGCCAGACGTCAAAAAGGTAACGTTAGGTCAATTATCACGACGATGTCATCCAGTCAATCCAGCTTGCGACTGGCTAAACGTAAGCACGGTCCTTTTTAAGCATGTGACTCGGCAAAATCAGGACTTACTGTCACCTACATCTATAGATTACACAATATACAGAGTAAAACTGATGGAACAATTAAAAAAAAGGAAAAAAAAGCATGGGTCTGATGGAGTAATTACAATTGCTTCGATTTGGAAAGGAAAAGAAGTGAGAAAGTATTTGTAGACATTATACTTTGTTATTTGGCAAACACATTTTTCTTTTTTGGACCTCTTACTTTTAAATACTATATACATTCACATTAAGTTACGGATGTTATTTTAAATAGATTTATATGTAGATTTATATTATAAGGTACCCTAAGGGTGGTTTCTGAGGTTCCGTTCAGTAGCTGAATTCCCTTCTCATATTGCACCTCCGTCCTCTCACCGTCTCGAGACACGAGCGATATAAAATACACGAGGAGTTTCTACTCTACAGATTTCTCCATTCTCAGAACGTCTTTACATGTCCGGCCCAAACCGATAAACGAAAGAAGACGAAGAAAGAACGGTAATAAAACAAGCAAACGAACAAATAAAGTCAGGCAGCACAGGTAGACATCAGAGACAGAGACATAGAGAACCAGAAAGCAGTATCTACACGTTTGATCCCTTCTTAGATATCTGCTCAGAGGGGGACGAGACGAAGGGACAGGTAGGCAGGAGGTAGAAAAAAAACAACAAAAAACAGAGAGAGAGAGAGAGAGAGATAAAGATATATAGAAGAGAAATCAAGTCCACACTGATTTTTATGAGACAGGTTCTTTTTTTTTTTTTTTTGGATTTTTGTTTTTTTTGTTTTTTTAGCAGTCTGCTCTTCATGCTTTGGAAAAAAGAGAGAGAAAGAGAGAGAGAGAGTGAAAATTACAGCTCGTGTAAAATTGGGAGAGTTTTAGAAAAAGAAAAAAAAAACAAAATCGGAGAATTGCTTGAAAAGGCTCGTCCTTGGAGTGCGATCCTCGCACAGACGGTCTCGGTTCTTTTTTGAAGGTTGGATTATTTTTTTTGGCATTCGCAGTGCCAATTTTCCTTTTGAGGCCAAGAGCGCGTTCATTCCCATACATCTCGTTTGGTCCACTCGTCCTTGCTTTCTTTCTCTCTCCGCCTATATATGTCTTTTTGCTTTGAGCAGAGGCGGATGACATGTCACTTTAACGTGTTCCTTGGGATTGGAGCAGGGGATTGTGGGTAACTGAACCAGGAAAAGGGAAGAATTAAGGACGGGGGGGGGGGAGTATAGCACAGTGAGAGGAGGGAGGCAGGGATTTAATTCGTTCCTTTGTTTCCTTGCTGCCTCTCCACAGAAACCAGACTTGGGTTTGAGGAGGTTTTGCGTCGTTCGCGTTTGGTTAAAAGACGAGTGCTTCTCCGTGAAACTTTGGCAGTGTATTAAAAAGGTTTGGATCATGTTTTTTTATTTATTTATTTATTTATTTGGGTTCGCGTCAGAACAGAGAGGTGAGTCCGGCGTAGGTTTTTCTTGGCTCGCTAGCAAGGTAGTTATCAGGTCTTTATTCTTTTTATTTATTTATTTATTTTTATTATCATTATTATTTTTGGATTTTCTTGTTAAAGCCAAAAACAAACCGGTGAAAGAAGATCGTTCATGGTTTGAAGAACGGAGCGCTGGGATGGGAGGGGAAGCCTGTCCAGTCCCCTTCTGAACAAACCCAGGAGACAGGAGAGAAGGGCAAAAGTGTGTGCTAGACCAGCAAAAGGAACTAACTCTTACTCCTGTATTTAAGAAAAAAAAAAAATTCGCGTTGCTTTCTGCAGAAGAGGACGGAGTGTCTCAGGTGTGAACTGCCTCCATGCGTGCTGGGTTGACCATTATATATACAGGGCTTAAATTATTCATAAAGCCATTCATTTCTTGCAGCCTTATTTTTAAATAAGACACGCTTAAAATCGCTGACTGCGTCCACGGTAAAAGGAACCCTTCAGTTTTTTAATAAATATTAGCGCTAGGGTTAAATGAGAGCTTCAGGTAGTCGAGAAGAAGTGGGGAACTCGTGGAAGTGGGAAGAAGTGCGAGGAAGTGTGGTGAACATTTCTTTCTTCTTCTTCTTTTGGGTGCAGGTGCAGCGGCAGCAGCGTTAGCGGTAGCAGGGAGCCTGACCAGACTGGGGAAGGGTCAGAGGTCAGCGGGAAGAGGAGTCTAGAAGGGCAGGTGTGGCTGGGGTGGTGGAACGCGACACACTGCTGGAGCTGGAGTTGCTGTCTTTGGGGCTTCCTCCTCCGCCGCCCTGGCCAACCAGAGACAGAGGGCCCGGAGTGGTGCTCTCGGAGTGTGTGGGGGGAGCACTGGAAGAGGATGAAGAGGAAGAAGAAGAGGAGGACGACAAAGAGGATGGAGTTCCCAGAGGGACACTGCTGCCTCCCGGGAGCCCTTGCAGCGTCTGGCCGCACACGTGGTGGTGTTTCTCCCAGTCCTTGTGCTGGCAGAAGGAGCCACAGTACCGCGCCGTGTTACAGCCGCTGCACGTCTCGCTCGCCTTGCGGCCGCAGTTCCAGCAACTCTGGGATAACGGAGGAGAGGAAAGCATGTGTTAGCAAAGCGCATGTGGTATATTACAGCTAAAACAGCCCTGTCTTTCCCACAGTAACCACACAGTTTCCATAAGGGCCCTACACTATTCGGGCCTGTTTTTGAGCAGCTCATTGCCTTTCTGTCAGCCTGAATCCGACTGCACTGCCTAATGCGTAACAGCTCGATAGCTGGAGTAAGTGTACAAACATATGTGCTGCAACTACAAATTTTGAGCTCTTTTGAAACTCTCACCCACTCACTTACTCATCGTCTATACAGCTTTATCCTGTATACAGAGTAACAGGGGGTCTGGAGACTATTCTGGGAAACTTATGGCATGAGACGGGTACACCCTAGATAGGGTGCCGATCCATCGCGGGGCACACTCACATGCTCATCCACACACTATACTATGGAGAAACTTGGAGAAAACCCACCAAGCCCCAGGAGAACATGCACACAGACCCTGAGATGGGAATCGAACCCGGAACCTGGAGGTGCAAGGCAACAATCCTAACCACAGTAAGTCACAGTGCCGCCCTCTTTTGGTACAAAACATTGAAAAAGGACATCACTCATTTAACATAACTGAAATGTTTTCCAGCCTCACTGTCGCGGCGTTTGTACCCTCGGCATCAGTAGATAAAGCGGAGGAGTGGCACACTCTCAGAGATTGAGAGGGAATGAAGTGAGCGTGCGATGGAGAGAGTCCCTGTGAGTGTTAGATGCCTTCTTCATCTAACACACACTTACAGAGCCTCTCTTCATCACACATGAGTGTACGAGCTATTTTCAGGACAGTGGAGAGCGTGAGTGGTCATGCTGTGTGAAGTGGGTGCAGGTAGCTATGATCAACAGGCAGGAAGTGCCCCAGTGGGGCCTTGCCGATTATGTCTTTGAGAGAGCTTGAGAATGAGACACACCTCGCTGGAGTCCTCTTGCTGGTTGATGACGGACAGCGCGTCCTCCGAGGCCTGTCTCTTAGCCTCCGCTAGCGCTCTCTCCATCTTGGAGCGTTCGGCTGAGATCATCTCGTGAGCTTTCCTCTCAGCATCAGACACGGCTTTCTGCAGCTCAGACATGGCCTGTCTCTTCACCTCGTTCACTGCCTCCTCTGACAGGGCGGGAACAGAATGGGGGTGGGGGGGAAAGACAGACAGAAAAAGACAGATTAGCCCCTGCAGATATCTCCTCCATTCCCCCCTTTATTCTTCGTTGAGAATATGTAAGCTCTCGGCTTGTTTTCTCATTCTGAACAGATGTACATCATCCAAGATTTAAAACATTCTGTCAGAAAATTTGCCTTAAATAATTAATCAGGTTACAATACTTCCTGCGCTGACAACAGCAGATGTTTCCGAACTCCCTCACTTTGTTCGCAAACTTGTCTATTAACCGAATTTACAGCAGTGACTGATTTTCCCGCTCCATGAGCTGAAAGGGAACTCCCGTGTTGAAATACGCAGACCTCAGATAAGACCCAGAAGCGAGAAGGTGGTGCTCTCCAGGCGTCCTCTGTTCTACAAACGCCATTGTGCATGAGTGAGCGGTGCGTGTGTGCGTTTTTTAGGACAGGCAGGTGTGTTTGGACACGGTCGGAAATAGAAGCCCGGCTCATTAGGGGTGCGTACATCACTGTTCATGGCCGTGATAATCGCTCTCCTGCTCCCCAGCCGCTCCTCATTTACACACGCTGGGTCTTATTTTAGCTCGGAGAGAAACGGCCACGTTACAGTGAATGAATGTTGTGTGTGTGTGTTTTTTTTAAGTGTGTTATGAAGGTTTACTTCTTAATGCAGTCAGTTAACACATACAGTATACCGAGATGCACTTATTTGCCTCAAGCAGGTGCTGGATTAGCATAATTGTAATGTGCGCCTTTTGTAGAGTACGTCTGCTATTTTAGCAATTGCTTGCAAATTCGCGTCTTATTCACCCGGGCTATTCAATACTGTACATCAGCAGACATCGACTTAACTTAAATGACGCCGTGTTTAGCACTGCGTTAAGCCAACCAGGCACGGGTGTGTGTCTCGTGCGACGTCAAACCCGTGCTCCTAAACACCATCAGAGTAGACCGTGAATAAGATTAAGCAAATAAGTTACGTACGTGAGTGCGCGCCTGGAGCGCATTGTAATTATTATTATTATTATTAGTGAATAGCTTTATGCACCTTTATGGTTTGTTTTGAAGTCAAGATTTAAATTAAATAGTTCAATGTTCATGTACCCCACCAACAATCAAACCCATGAAAAATGGCATTTACATGTACAAACAGGTGACATATTAAAAATAAATAAATGAAAAACCATACGAGTACAGATACAATACTGCATAATCCAATTAAGTAAGTAACATCCTAAAACTATAGCAGCACGGCGGCCTAGTTGGTAAATAAGACCCTGTCGCCTTGCATCTCCAGGGTCCGGGTTCGATTCCTGCCTAAGGTCTGTGCACGGAGTTCGCATGTTCTCCCTGTGCTTGGTGGGTTTCCTCCGGGTGCTCCGGTTTCCTCCCACAGTGCAAACACATGCAGATTAGTCTAATAGGCGTTCCTAAATTACCCATAGTGTGTGAATGAGTGTGTGTATGTGGGACGCCGTCCAGGGTATATCGCCTCATGCCCTACAGTAAGTCTCCTGAGATCCCCACCTCGGCCCTGTATACAGGATATAGCGGTATAGACAATGAGTGAGTGAGTGAGACATCCTAAAACTCCATTATTGGGGTGTAAAGTCTGTTCATCCGGCTGTGTCTCAATAAGTGACTAAAGTGATTTATTTCTAGATACCTGTGTACACAGTCTGTTTATACACGCTCGTCACATTCCAGTCAATGTCCTGCCCCCCCAGGCTATGCACTGATTTTCATAACCTCTGTGTTTATATGTGTGTGTTTGTGCCACAGTTCTCACAGCTGGAGAGCTACTTATTATTCCGTTCGTCCTCTCTACGCCTTTACACGCACTCTCGTCTCTCTGTTTTTCATCCTGTCTCTACCTTCATCCGTTGTTTATTTTTCACTTCTTTGTATCAGCCACAACCACGATACTGACTTATCAGACTCGGCACATGCGCCACCAAGGTTCGTTTGTGAGCTGTGCTCATTTTGCAAAGTTTAATTATTTATTTTTTTTAATCAAGGAGTCTCTGGAGCAGATGCAGCAATTAGCAGGTGATAGAAAACGATGGGGCGGTCGTTCTTTTTTAACGTTTTAATCCCACCTGGATTTTTTTCTTGTCCCTCAGGAAACAGGTTAATCACATGGTATGGTCCATCGGCACTTCGGGCGATGGATATATATATTCTTATTTTCTGTGGCAGTTATTTACAGGGTCTGTTTGCCAGCTCAACACCCGATCATATCTGAGCACTTGGGGGTGAAGGACATTGTTCAAGGGTGCAACAGGGGCAACCTGTCGGCATCGCCTCTTGAACCGAGGACCACCTTAACAACTGAGCTAACCGTTTAGCACTGTGTGCTTGCACCTCCAGGCTCTGGGTTTAATTCCCGCCTCAGGTCTGTGTGCATGTTCTCCCAGTGCTTGGTGGGTTTCCTCCGGGTACTCCGGTTTCCACCAACATTACAAAGACATGCAGATTCGGCTAATTGGTGTTAGTGGGTGAATGAGTGTGTGTGCACCCTGTGATGGATCGGCACCCCGTCCAGGTGTACCCCGCCTCGTGCCCTAAGTCTCCTGAGATAGGATCCAGAACCCTCCCCTCTGCCCCCCCCCCCCTGATCGTGTATAGACGATGAGTGAGTGAGAGTAAAGTGAGTGAAGAAATGCGACATCCTTTAGTACGAAATGAAAGGAGACTAGTGGAGGAGACGAAGTGAAATTTATGAGATCTATCCCGCTGACACCGAAAGGAAACCGATCCATCTTTCAATCTTTAAAATGCACATTGTTCATACCCAGGACATGTCACATAAAATTCATTTTGTCAGAGAAACGCTTCTAGAGACGACTCTCTCGCTGCTATAAAAGAGTGTTTATATGAAATATATTGCCTTTAAAAGAGAGAGAGAGAAAAAAAAGATGAACTGTTGAGAAATGGCTAATCAGACACTGACATACGCATACACACATAGAAAAACACTTATAGCCTGGCGGTAGGCCGACGGGTTCAGGGTGTTCTTACTCACCCTGTTTGTTGTGCAGTTGCTTTATTGCTGGGGAGAGCGGGATGCTGGGGGCACCTGTGTGAAAAACAACTGCAATTAAAAGGGCGTTGGAAAACAGTGCAAATGCAGCATCTGCAGCGACCCGCTGTCCCCCCCGCCCCCCCCCCCCCCCCCCCCCCCCCCCCCCCCCCCCCCCCCCCCCCCCCCCCCCCCCCCCA
>JAOVVA010000001.1:34775329-34796793 GCA_028565275.1 Leiocassis micropogon | reverse complement strand
CACCTCCACCACGCATTCTCAGCAGCTGTGCATCACCGGAATCATGGTGGCTTCTCTGTTGAGTCATGAAAATGTTACCCCGATAACCCCAAACGCTGCAGACGAAGACTGAGGGAGCGAACGCGCACCGCGAACACTGACCCAAAGGATTAGCACTAGCATGAGATGAAATCTAACAACACTGCTTCCCATTGGCTTCCATTTACACATTAGCGCTGATCGCTAGTATCAATGCCACAGCTGCGACTCTGAAAAGCACGAGAGCTACCATTGCTTCCTCTTCTTTTCTTCCTTCTGTCCTCACCCCCTCCCTCTTCCCCTGTGGCTGCTGCTCCACGCTGCTGCATTTCCACTGCACTTTTTAACTGCAGTCGTCTTTCACAGCTGGGACAGATGGAGAGCACTCAGCCCTAATGATACCCAGAAGCCTTTGCTCTCCCAGGCCTGTTCTTATGTACTGTATGTGTGAGGGAGTGAGGGAGTGAACGTAAAAGCTGTTCAAGGTGCGAGAATCCTACCTGCCTTCCTCCAGATCTCTTCAGGCAGGTAGCCGGACGGGGGCCGATGAAGGAAGTCTCGGTGAATGTCTGTTACACAGGACGAGATTCGGTAAGAGAGTGCCATAATGTGTTTTTAAATGCAAAGCTATGACTTTAAACACATCTTATCCCAATGGCATAAGTTTCAATCTATGGCATATTTTTTTAATCACCTTTCTTCATATCCTCTACGTCGCTGTAGCGCCGGATCCAGTGGTTCATCTCTTCGCGGTCGGCCTCCTGGCAGCGGCGCAGCACGGTCAGAGAGCGCCTTGTCTTCTCCACCATGTCCATTATACAGTTCAGCAACTGTAAGAGACACAGACACGCAGGATATTATTATTATACGTTTTTCACGGCTAAGGCTGTTGATTTTGGATTCTGAGGATTCGAGGTTCGAGCCTTGTTGTCGGTGGGTTGCCAGATTCCAATTATTAAGCGCCGGTCCCAATCCCTGGATAAAATGGAAGGACTGCGTCAGGAAGGGCATCCGGCGTAAAAACCCGTGCCGAGTTGTGTGCGGATCAGATTGTGGTGACCCCTCGACAGAAAGTGAATTTTTGTGAACAAATTTTTTGTCTCGTTATTCTTATTCCATCAGGATTTTAAAAAATGTATTTATTAACTTTTTTTTAATTAATAACTAATGTGTGTAACAGCACCTGTCAGAACAGCACCTGTAGCTATAGGATGATGTGCAGTTAAAAAAAAAACCAAAAACTTCCTGCTGTGTTTGAGATGTGTGTGTGTGCGTGTGTGTATATGTGTGTGTGCATGTGCGTGTGTGATAGCAGCGAAGCCGCGAGGCTTTTAGTTCAGAGCGGCGCAGTGTTCGTGAAACCCATTAGAGCTGTCCAGGTGCGACCCTAAGTGCTTTTTGTAGGATGTGTGCATCTGCTCAAATGTGTTTGTGATTGTGATTGTGTGTGTGTGTGTGAGCCTGTGGTGCTGTGAGTGTTTTAGTGGATAAACACAACAAAGCAGTAACAATAGCGCCGGAACAGCTGTGCGGCCAACGAGAGAGGCCAAACCGATTCATCCTGCCCTCTCACTCCCACACCTCACTCTCTCACTCTCTCTCTCCCACACCTCTCTCACTCTCTCTCACGCTCTCTCTCCTGCTCTCTGGATCTTCGGTACCTTCTCCCTCTGCTACATCCACTCTGCATCCGACCCCCTTTTCTTGCACCTCTCCAACTGTCTCTTTTTTCTCTCCATCCCTTCTAATATCCTCATTATTCCTCCTTTTCTGTTCTTTGTCCACGTCTCACTCCCAACCTGTCTCGCTGACTCTATTTCTAGTTTTTGTTATTCCACCTTCATTTTTATTCCCAAACCACTCTGTCTCCTTCTATTACTGTTCCTCCATTCCTCAGTATGTGTGTGTGCATGCATGTCCCCTATGTGCACTCTCTCTCTCTCTCTCTCTCTCTCTCTCTCTCTGTGTGTGTGTATGTGTGTGGCTATATTTATTTCAGCGGAGTGTTTCTAATTTGGCCGAGACCCAGCACAGGCCGGTCGCTCTCCGTGACTGCAGCCCGTGTCTCAGCTGCTCAGCCCAGCTGGATCTCCTCCACTGGGTCCTTCATTCCATCTGTGCCCCTTTTTAACTCGCGCTCTATATTTGTGTGTGAAATTCTGTGCATGCGTATATGTGTGTGTGCTGAAAGAGCCATGAGTCTGAGAAGACCTTCTTAACTCAGAGCTCAGCTGCTTTCCAATCTACCTGTATACACACACACACACACACACACACACATATTCCCTCTCGCACCCTGCTGAGCTTCCAGGTGTGTGAACATGAACAGATACGCAGACGTACGTTATCCAGGTGCTTCCACTCCTCAGCCCACTCACGGTCGGTGAGCCGGTGATCGATGACCTCCTCCTGACGCGCTCCATGAACAGCTGCAACACACACACACAGACACACACACACACCTGAGTGAGCATGTGGAGCAGAGAAACTGCAGCCATAACTAAATCAGCTCTCCTGGTTCAGCACTAGACAGCTGCTTCCCAAACAGTCATTCTGGCTCAAGCCCACCTACAGAGTGTGATGATGTCATGATCGAAAGGACAACTGATGCGTTCAAGCAAAGTTATGTCTTCATAAGACTAGGTTAAAGGAGTTAATACTCCATCAGAACTCTGACCTGTCTGTCGGTGGCGCTCACGAGCCTCCCTGTGCTCGCCGTGTCTGTAGGCGTCTCTGTAGTGGTGAGCCATGGCCATGTCCTCCAGGCGGTACTGCTGTGGTCCGGGGGCGCTCGGGTGGGCCAGGCCGTTTGGGGGGTGAGCGGGCAGGCCGTTGGGAGGAGCGTGGGCCGCGATGCCGCTGCTTGGACTGAAGCGCTGACTCGGGCTTACTGTACATGGCCGCTTGGCCATGTGCTCTGTGTGCAAGGTTTCCCTCTCTCCTCCCGCCTCTTTGGTCCTGCGCAAGGACAAGGACACGGGGTTAAACTCAAGAAAACAAAGCGTCTGATTTGAGCCGTACGGGCACGAATGAACATTCTATAAACCCCCTACAAGTGGTACTGGAACTTGTTCTTCCAAACCTCCCTGACTGCAGCGTGGAGACGAGAAGCCGCGCCAGAATTTCACAGTAGAGCCGCGGATAAAGATGATCAGAATGACATCACAACTAAAGATCTTTGAAACATTTGGCAGGAACTACAAACCCCAAGATAAGCACGGTGCTAAATAGTTAGCGCTTCCCGTGTAAACACTCTTGTCTGATTTAAACTGAACATTAAAATCTTCTGCAGCTTTAATCAGAGCAGAGCCAGAGAACCAGCTGCACGTCTCCCTAATGCGTCTCTCTGTCTCTGTCTCTCCACACGCCGGGTCCAGCTGTGTGCCATATGCATGCGCTCTGGGAAGATCCCAGTTAATCTCTCTCTCTCTCTTTCTCTAAATCTCTTGCATTATTTCCCTCTTCCTTCCTTCCTTTTACATTCATTTCTTCTTCTCCTGTCGTTTCTCTTCTCTCCTCTATATCTCACGCAACATCTCATTTTCATCATCTGGATTTCTCTATTTTTCTCTCTCTTTCACAATTCCACTCTGTCTCCTTTTTTCTTTCACCACTCTCTCCACTATCCTGCCTCTCTATATACCTTGTTCTTTCTCCTCTTTATCTCTCTCACCATCTCTCTCACATTCTTTCTCGCTTATTGAGTTCTCCCCCTCTCCCTAGACTCCCTCCCGCTTTGTCTTTCCCTTCTTTTTCCTCCCACTCTCTTTACTCCATATCCCACCTCTCTCTCTCTCTCTCTCGTTCTCTCTCACCACTGCGCAGTGTGAGCTCTCTCTGGCAGATGTTCGATGACACCGGTGTGTGTGTGTGAGCCATCTGGCCGGCCTGCCTCTGAAATTAATCTGTTTAGCTCGGTGCTGCGTTCAGAGGTGAAGCGTCCTCGTCTGCTCCGACCCAGGCAGCAGCAGAGTATGTGTCTCTGTATACGCGTACCTAAGACATGTTTAGGAAACTTGCATGGGTGAGACGTCCCAGCATCCCGGTGTCATTAATATAACGGCTAATGCTGCTCCATACGGGATTGCGTCAGGATTGGAGAAAAAGGAGGTCACAATCCACTCTCAGTCAGATTCACTGACTTTAACTTAATGTAAGAAGAAGCTGTGTAGACGCCAAAGTCGATCTTAAACCGTTTTCCGTTTGCTCTATAACTTTATTCGCGTCCACCGTACTGTGTGTATTGCGTATCAGGAAATCAGAGGACGACAGAGACAGAGACAGAGAGGAAGTGGGTTGGGGGTGGGTTAAAATATTCGCCTCTTAGTAAAATCTGGTCCAATATCTCAGAAATCAAAGCAGCAGCTGGGGCTGGAGGTGTGTTTGTTAAATCCTTCAATCTCTCTCTCTCTCTCTCTCTCTCTCTCTCTCTCTGTCGCTTGCTCTTTCTCACACACATTTAGGATCAGAGGTTCAGAACATCACCATCTGGACGCATCATAACATATGGGCAGCAACCAGGGCACTCAAAGTAGAGAGAGAGAGAGAGAGAGAGAGAGAGAAAGGGGGGATAGGTTTTTTAAAATAAAAAGGCACTGTAGAGTATGTGTTTTTGCGTGTTGGTGGCCGGATTAGTGGTGTAACTGCGCTATAATGGTCGTCAACTCGTCATCTCCATATCCCTCCTGAATTAAAAGTATTGGCACCCACCCCACAATGCTATCCATCCATCCATCCATCCATCTAGGAAACTCAGAAGTCCAATTAGGGACCGTGGACGCCAATGGTGGTTAGCATTCTATTAATTCCCTTTTTCCGGTACCCAGTTTCCAGGATTAAATAGAATACAATATAAAGTGCTGTCAGCATTACCGATTGCGATTCTTTTGAAATCTTTAAAACGAATCAATTCAAATTCCCCAAAACGTCCCCAATGCGATTGATTCTTCACCTGGATTCATTGGACACATAATCGAACTGTAAATCAGAGATGCACAAACAAAAACAGTTCTAGAATCAGTTCCAATTAGATCGAACCAGTTAATGCACCCCGAGCCACTTTGAGGAAGTCCAGACCCACTAGCACTCTATCCTCAAGAGCTACAATCATCAGTAAGTACTTGGGTACAACAGGACTCTTCAGCCTTGAAGACTGGCGTCTGCGTTCATTTGCATTAACTCCTGAAAATGGAAGGAACATGAAATGGAGTGTTAATTTACAGACTCTTACAGTGTTGTGACACTTGCAATTGAGTTCTGGTGTATCCTACTTCTATCAATCGTACTTGAGATGTTTCTGCAACTTGAATGGAAGTCCATCAGTGCCTAATGGAATTCCTCGAACATAATTATGAAAGGAGAGGCATGGTGGATTAGTGGTTAGCACTGTCTGTCGCCTTACACCTCCAGGGTCTGGGTTTGATGGGATACGCTCCAGGCCCTCTGCGCGACTCTGTGTACAGGATAAAGCGGTATAGGCAATGAAGAAGTAATCAGGAAAGGCACACAACTGTCTGTATAAGGTCTGATATACTGTAAGTCGTGAGGTTGTAAGAATTATCTGTAGAGCTGCGAGACATGATTGTGTCAGGACTAAGATTTGGGGAAAAATACAAGAACATTTCTGCAGCATTGAAAGTGCCAGAGAGCACAGTAGCCTTCATCATTCTCAAATGGATGCGGTTTAGAGACAGGGACAGCTAAGTGGTTAAGGCATTGGACTAGAGTTCGGAAGGTCCCAGGTTCAAACCCCACGACCACCAAGTTACCACTGATGGGCCCTTAACCGTAACAATCAGTAAACTGCTTGCACTTTCCACTTGTTCACTCGCTCACTCCGTGTTCTCCAACAGGTCTGATAACTTACTGTAGTTTCAGTGTTGAGAATGTGTGTATGTGGGTGACGAGAGGGTTATGATGACATTTACAGTACCCATCTGTGTTTCCACTCTTCGCCTGACTGTAGAGATATTTATTTGGAGAAACCAGTTTACAAAGAGTTGGAGGAAAAACAGCTGTGTGTTCACCGTGGGTGGGAGTGAGCGTGGAAGTGTGTGTGTGGAAGTGTGTGCGTCTGGATGTACCTGTCGGGCGTTCTCCTCTTGCCGTGCTCGTTGAGCTCCAGGAGGATCTCCGAGGAGTCGAGCGGCGAGTTGGCATTGGCGTCCAGCAGCAGCTGCTCGTGCTGTGCCAGGTACTGAGCGGGGGTCTGTTTGGCCAGACGGGCACAGTGCAACAGCTCCCTCTGCAGGAGGGGCAGATTGGCCTGACCAGAACACACACACACACACACACAAATATAGTAGGATGAATATAGACGTATACATAAAAAGAAATTGTAATATAAGAAGAGTAGAAGGAGTGCCGTTTTACAGGTTTGCTGTAAAAAAAAAAAGTGGAAGGAGCGAGTGGTGATGTTGAAATAAACCAGAAATCATTTCTGGCCCACCATGTAAGAGCGAGAACACCCTCCCTTTCTCTCCCCTTCTCTCCCCTTCTCTTCCCTTCTCTCTCCTTCTCTCTTTCTGACAGTGTGACACTCTGCAGCTGTTACAGATGTTCAGGCCTCTATGAATGATGTCCTGGATGCTGCCAGTAAATCTGCCTCTTGGTGAAATATGGGCTCACACACACACCACACACACACACAGTGTCTGTCCACACTAATGCACATCCAAATAAAAAAATCCTGAATGTGTGTTGTGGTCACTGGAACCCAGAGGAACTCTGAAAACGCTTGATGACAGGCACAAAAAAAAAAAATTCTTCTTTCTAATAATGATGATAACGTTCATGTCTTGGTTCTTAGATTTCGCAAATTCTCATAATATACTCACTCACTCACTCATCGTCTATACGGCCTTATCCTGTAGACAGGGTTGTGGGGGGCTGGCGCCTATCCCAGGAGACTTAGGGCTACACCTTGGACGGCGTGGCAATCCATTGCAGGGCACACATACACACACACTACAGGCAAACCGCAGCACCCGGAGGAAACCCACTGAACATGCGAACTCCATGCACACAGACCTCGAGACGGGAATCGAACCCTGACCCTGGTTTGCTAAATCAAAATTCCAGTTTTCTCAAAAGTGCGATTGTAAGATGAAGTCTTTTTCTAAACACACCAGTTACTTTGTGTGTAGAGTGAAACTCTGCATGCTGGGAGGTGATGCTGATGTGGAGGCTGGAGATTTAAAAAGAAAAACGATTCCTGTCCTGACACACGCTGAGGTCTGTTTTCTCATCTCCAACTCCCTCGCTGACTCTTTCTCTCTCTCTTTCTCTCTCTCACACACCGCCTGTGTGTGTGTATGTTTGTGTTTGTGTGTGTGTTATCTGATTCTGGCCGTCATCCATCCACCCTCCACTTGTTCATCACTCTGCCTGTGTTTCAGAATTTTCCCCATATGGTGTGCCATAAGGAGCGGCTCTCCATGCGAATGTGTGTATGGGTGTGTGTACGTGTGTGAGTGGGTGGGTGCTCTCACCTTGAGAAAGGGGATGACAAAGGGTCGGAGAGGGAAGTTGGTGGCCTCCTGCAGTTTGGAGTGAAACTCCTCTATGGTGAGAGTCGAATTCTGACACACACACACACACACAGGAAACTATTTATTGAGGAAACATGCATAAAGGAAAAGAAGTATTCATACTTACATTACATATCATAACAAACATTACATTACATAACAAAACACACACACACACACACATGGATTCACAACAAGGCCTCGCACTCGGATACACACACAAATAAACAAACTCACATACTCGGTCTCAAAAAGACAGAACGCTACACTACCCCCCTCCCATGGCCTCCCTGTTCCCAAAACACACGCAACACACACACACACTCACCACGAGTCCGAGCACCAGGCTGCGCACCCTCTCCCCTATCTCGGGTGAGATGTCGTTGCCGAACTGCTGCAGTGTGGTGAGGAAGCGTTTGAGTTTGCAGAGCTGCCGCGCTCCGCAGGCCGGCGGAAGCTGCTGCGTGGGCAGCGCCGCTGTGGACGAGCCGGCTGGCCCATTGCTGAAGCCATTGGGGGTGGACGGTGCTCCGTTAAGCGCGGTTGGCGAGTGGCTGCTCCCGTTCAGCACTGCGGACACACACAGACACGCTCGGTTACAGAAGCCCTCGTCGTCCTCGCCCTCCTCCCTCTCTCGCTTGGCTCTGAGCGGCACACGCATGCTGAAAAGAGAAAACTCGGGCACTGCGGGCAACTCGACACAGCGCCTCATCGCCGTCTGAGAGTGGCAGCATGTGTGTGTGTGTGGATAAGCATAACGCACTCACTCACACACACATACACATACACTCCACCCAGACACTCACAGGGACACAGCTATAAGAGGAACTTGTTAAAGAGAAGTCTAAAATAGCGCGCGTTGGTCGGCTTCCTCCAGCAGGTGTGCGGCTAAATCGGGACACCCGGGAGCAAGAGTCGCAGGTTTAGGGTTTAGCCTTCATCTCCTTATCCCTGTGTATCATTTTTTTTTATTTTCCTGATGCAAAAAGATCACTCTTTTTCAGAGGAATGGACATCACCGCAGCAGGGCGGCCACTGCTTTTGCCACTTTGGCCCATAAGAACCCACGGTGACACAGGTGTCACAAACGCTTTAAACTGTCGTGGACAGTTCCTTATTCTGCTTTATGCTTGATTTTAACTTATGACGTCTCTAAGTGACATCTAATGAACGTCCCGGTGCGGTCATGTGACAATCTGGGAATTTGTATAGCCATGACATCATTTCCAAATTGGTGGTGTGCCTGGGTAGCAGGGGTGGTCAGACGAAACTAGCTAGTTGTAAAAAAGCGTGTTTTTTTATTACTAGAAATATGTTTAATCCTATTTAACAATTCTCCTGATTTACTAAAATCTCATGTTTTATAGTTAACCTGCTCTTATAAATCTGACGGTATTTCTATTTCGTTTTTTCTAATTGATATACAGTACTTTTTAAAAGTCTTAGGCAGCATATCATCTCTAGTACAAATATTGTTATATACTGTATGCTTATATAAAAAATGGTACAAAACCATACAAAATGTAATATTTGCATGCCTCTAAAGAAAGCAGCATATTACATGACAGACCAGTTTTCAGATGGAAAGAAAGAAATTAATAAATTATGTAGACTCCTGGGTTTTGCATGAAAATAAAAAGGAGTTATATAAATATAAGTTATATTCTCCAGCATGCTCAGTAAAACCTACTGTAACAGCAGTGTTCATGTTATTACAGTACTCGGCAAATGTCTTATGTAAAATAATTAAAACAAAGACATAAAAAAAAACCTTAATAACAAACACAGTTGATATCTGGTGTGAATACATATTCAGTAGTGTTAGATACAGATGTGTAAGGTTTTTATAAGTAAAACAGCTGTTAGGTTTTACTGAGCGCGCTGGAGAATATCCAAGAGTTCTTCAGTCACACTTTACTCTTTTTATTTTCATGCAAAACATTAGTTTTTTGTTGTTCTTGCCATGTGTTCAGCACAGTGGTTTAGTGGTTAGCACTATCGCCTTGCACCTCCAGGGTCCGGGTTCGATTCCCTGCATGTTCTCCCTGTGCTTGATGGGTTTCCTCAGGGTACTCCGGTTTTCTCCCACAGTCCAAAGACATACAGGTTAGGCTAGTTGGTGTTCCCAACCTGCCCATAATGTGTGTATGTGTTCGCCCTGCGCTGGATTGGCACCCTGTCCAGGGTTTTACCCGCTGCATGCAATAAGTATCTTGGGGCTTGTATACAGGATTAAGCGGTGTAGATGATGAGTGTTTTTATCTGAAACCTGTCTTTACCAGGCATGCAAATATTCTTCTTATTAATTACTAGTTATGTACTTATTAATTGTAAGTTATGTTTGAAAATGTGAATGTTCTTTTTTTTTTTTTTTTTTTTTACATATTAATAATAATGCAGTCATGATAAACATATATAACAGCATTTGTACTAAAGATATTGTCATGATAAAGTACTGGATATTACATAGGCCTTTTTCAACTCAAACTAATTTTCAGGGGAAAATTGAAAAGAAGCAATTTCAGAGAGTTCTTTACACGAGTTACAAAGGCTAATTAGGATAAGATAAGCTTTCAGCACGCGTGTCTAAATCATTCAAGGTTCGCATCTTCAGTATGTCAAGCAAACCTGCTTGTGTAACACTTCATGACACACTGACATCGAAAAAAAACCCACAGCAGCCATCTTGAAGCAGGAATAACTTCCTGATGTCACACAACTTAACGCACAAGGGTACAGTGTGTACAGTTTGCAAACACTGTGTATATTATTTCTTTAAAACGAACTGGTTACATTTGATAAAATAGCCGTGTTTAATCTCTGCGTTCCAGGCTGCACACATGCGACTCCATCATGTGACGGTGCACTTGTGCTCTGCTTTTAGTGGCGAGCGGCACGAACAACAGGTGAAACAACACAGCCTGGCATTGCTATATAGGGTAGAGAGATGTGTCCGGCTATGCTAGAGAGATACACCCTTGCTTCGAGTGCAGCCTGTAAACACATCTCACACACACATATCCAGCCGATCAAATGTCTTCTGTTGTACTTTAGTTATTACATGAACGTGTTTGGATTTCCACGAGTCTTAATCTTAATCTTCTACAATACTCCGGTTGTTAGTGGTAGCGTTAATGCACCATATCCCAAATATGTAAGGTGAGGTGTACTTACTGGTAGTAGGCGTGAATGACGCATTGCGATTGGCTGCCTGGCTCACTGCAGGTGGTGGAGGTGGCATTGTGGGCGGAGTCGACCTGGGCTGGGTTTTCACATCGGCTGGTGAATCTGGCATTGTTCCGTGCTTTGTTTCAGTGCTACCTGCAAGAAGAGAGTGTGCTTAGAAAGAGCTGAACTAAAACCCGAACAGCTACTTTATACAATATGCTGTATACAATACAAACTTAATGGGTAGTGGTAGACGATATACGGATTCCACATGGACATGGATCTCAATGAACATACGCATGTACCTCCCAATTCTCGCAGCAAAACAGACAAACCATACTCCCTAAGTCTTCTCAACCATTTTCTTGGTCCGTGTGTAAGTAAGATTTCTTAGAGTAACTCTGCTTATCTCTTTTTGGGACACAAACTCTGCAGATACGGTTCTCATGTTTGAACAGAACTATATCGGAATTGTCAGTAAGCATACCCGTCCTCCGTTCTCTGGTTCTGATTCTGACGAGGGAGGGAGTGTAAGAAAGAACATATGGGTTAACATGTACACGATCAATCAAAAAAATAAATCTATGTAATACAGGTAAATATTAGAGAAGGGGATCACCAGGGACCGCCCGATACGATATTATCACGATACCTAGATGACGATTCCATCTGTATTGCGATTCTATAAGTATCATAATTTTCTAAATATCCCAGTTTTTAATACATTTTTTTAGCCTTTGTTACAATTAAACAACTAAACAGACGTCCAATAATTCACTCAAATACAACACAGGGTGCTGCGATGCCTGCCAATGTGTGAACAGTTTATAGTGCACCGCCTGTAGGATTACAGAGGAACTGCAACATTTTACCGCCTCAAATGTAACTCAGATATAAATCAAAATATTATTTATAAATAATAAAAATCGATTCTGGAGTCAGTATGACGATACACAAAATGCCACACAAAAGAATTGTGATAAATACCTCGATCAATTTCCCCCCGTCTTTAGTAAATATCACTAAAACAATGTATCCAAGTAGAAGAAACATTAAGCAAAAACAAACCTTTGTTACATAAATGTAAAGAATGTGGGTCATCGTGTACTGAAAATCCTGCCAGAAATTGCCATGAGATCTAACAGCTTAACTCAAAATCTTGCCCACGCCTTATGGCAGAGCAGATGATGTCATCGCTCTTGTCTTCCAGTGCTTCACTAATGGACGTGTCTTCATCTTGAGCCGTATGTGTTTCCTAGCTTTAGAGCGCTGCAGTACGGCTATGTAGAACGTGTCGAAGCTCTGCGGGTAAATACGCTTCGCTTGTGTTGGAAACATCGTGTAGCACCTGTTCTCCTGCTCAGCTGCTGCTGACGGGATCCCTCACTGGCCCCCTGCAAGTCCTTGCATTGCCATCAGTGTCCTCCACCCTCTGACCGCCCCCTCTTACAAGAGCTTGACTGTCAGTGACAAGTGCCGCTGGATCTGCTGCTGTCCATCACAGAGTTTATATCCATCACCAAACACACCTCTATCACAGAGTACATCTCCAGCACAAGGGTTCCCATCCATTACATTCTCCCTCCACTGCAGAAACAATACGAATACTTCAATCAGAGTGTACATCTAATCCTGGTTTACTGCTGCGATACAATCAACAGCAGAGACAAACCATCCATTACTGAGTCCATATCTGTGAGCTCTATTCTCCAGTTTACATTCTTTAAAGAATGTCTCTATCAAGAGTCTATATTTGTTCATCCATTCAAGATCCAGATCCTTAAAGTTCAGTTACATACGGTAGCATTACAGAATTTACCTCCAGTCTCCATCATTTATCTCACCATCATCACAACCAGATTTGGGTTGATATTCTTCACTATTTTACTCTGCTGTACACAGTAGACCCTCTACATCTGTTCCTCAAACCTCATACAGAACCAACTCTACGACCATCATGGAGCTCTATGAGGCTCTACATCCATTATGGAAGTCTACCTCCATGGCAAAGCCTCAATCACATGAGCCCTCTACACAAAAGACGAAGTTGTCACCAGACTGCATCCTAACCCTGGAATCCATGTTGATGCTGAAGCCATCTGATGCTCTCTGGCTTGAACGTTTGGATCCCAAGCTATTGTCCACACACACGCCGTGGCAAAGCCACACCCGGGCCTCTTCACTTCCAGGAATCATCAATGTGACAGGAGAGAGACACTGGAACAAAATCGAGATAAAAACCAACACAAACAGCCTTGTGTTATCGCACTCCACAGAACAACCTTTGCACCTGCTCCCTGCTCTTTCCTCCTGTTTTCAACCCTTCTCTCTTCTAAACAAGGGCGTACCCACTCAATCACCCTGCCTACACCAGTCAGGCGCTATCACCTTTTCCAGGGGTAAAAAGGGCAGCTTAATCTCTTGGCAGTTTGTCCTCCTGACCCCTTTCCTCCTCCACCACTTCACAGGAAGAGTTAGTCCAGTTCCTGATAGAGTATCTCTGAGTATCTCGTGCACAGTCTGTCAGCATGTAAATCCGGTTGAGAGACATGGCTGCTGCTGGTCACGAGTGCGCTTTCAGAGAGAGACGCAGGTTTGAAACTCATTACAGGAGAACTATTTAGACAGATGGTATCGCTACCAGGGCTCATAAACGGACAAATCTTATATGTTTTTGAGTCTACTGTATGCCTGTGCAAAAGAGTAATGTGCAATGATGGGAGACTAAGCATGCTTGAAAAAGGGTGCAAATACTTATTTCAATTATGCGTGTGTGTGTTTGTGTGTGAGACTCTCCATGAGCATGTGTCGAGCAGCAGGATTTCTTTCAGGCGCCTCTTGTCTCAGTCCTGTCATTCACTGTGGATCAGCTGCCTTCTACTCCATTCGCATGTCACCTTCTACCGGGTCAACTAGGCCTCTGACATACCCTCCTCCAACACACACACACACACACACACACATGCTCAAACACATGCCCGGACCGTATGGTTGTCCAGCCCAGGTTCAGAGACATCCCCCATCAGCTTCCAGCCCTGATCTCCTATCAGCAGAACTGTCAAGTGCAAAAATAACCAAACATACAGGGTCACAGCCAAACCGCTAACAGGCAGATAATTAGTGCTCGACCTTACAGGGACAACAGCTGCAGTTGGCTGAGAGGGTACAGAAAAAAAAAAAAAAGAAACAACTTCTGCAGGGAGACAGGGGGCACTATACACTCAACACTTCAGGAGTCAAACAGTAGTAGCTGATTTGGTACTGCAGGTTTTCGAGATGCCTTGAGCCACCTGTGGTGCTTGTTTGCTCCGCTCTAACACACCTGTTTCAACTCAGTAGGTAATTATAAAGTCATTTGCGAGTTGACTCAGGTGTGCTAAAACAGGTAAAGTGCTGTAATGAGATACTGCAGGGCCACTTCAGGCTCTTCACTCTAAATCTTCTTGGCACTCGCTGCTGGTCCACTTAATACCCTACACGTAAATCTTACGATCAGTATCATCTGACAGATGTCAGAAAAAATAAGTTTTTTTCGGGTGATGTGCTTCATAGGAAGTTTTCAGAATGTTCTCCATCACCTTGTCTTAGGCCGGATTTACCCCGGGAGCGAATCATCCCACACAGAAAGCGTTTTAGTTACAGAGTGCCTTGACTTGACACTTGGTCTGATATGAATATTCATGAGAAAGGTGCTTTTCATGAGAAAGACCTTTCTTTAATGTTTAAATACTTTAATCAAACCAAAGGGTTTATCTAAATTTTAATTGTATTGTAATGTAAATTTTATTTAAACATTTTATTTATTTGTTTATTTATTCTCCTAGATTTATTTCTTCTTTTGTCCCAGATCCGCGGTGGACGCGATTTTGGATAAGGAGGCAAAGGCTATCCGAGTTGGATCCGGACCGGCGTTGTCTTGTATCTGAGATGTTATTTTCACTTTTTTGATCTGTAGTGTGTATTCTTTGTGTGTATGTCAAAAAAATTTGCTCAGAACTGGCTTCCGGCAAACATCGACTACGTTAACACAGAGAGCCAGGTCTGGGAAGCTTCAGAAAGGCGCCATGGTGGAATCATGGTGGAATCACAGCCATTGACTCGAATGGAAGCAATCAATTCTGGCAACCTCGCTGCGACCGGAATTCGCCGTTCCTGCTCTCAGCGGGTTAGACTATATGTATCTTCCAGAAGAGTTCAGTTTTAAATTCTTACATAGATCTGTTGGATCAGCTTTCTTAAGATGATCTCCTCAATAAGGCTGAAATCTGGAGTCCCAGCATGGGGTCTAAAACCAACTGCTTGAGGTTAAATGCTGGTGGTAAATGGAGTGTTGTTAGATCTTGGCAAACGTACAGGAGTAAGGTGTTAATGTTGGTGTTTGTTGATTAAATCTGGGAGGAATCTAACACCGAATGTTGGTGTTTCAAGGTAAATGTTGGTATCTAATACACAATCATGTTTATTAAAAGTGCTTTGGCCAGTGTCTCTTGTTAAACTCATCGCAATTACAAACTGGATACTGTTACCAGACGATGCCCAGTATTGCGCCAGACCTGAAGCCAGAGTTATCTGTGTTTCCTTTTGTAAATCAACACTAAATCAAGGATACAAGCTTAAAGGTCGATTGTGCCAAGTTGTCAATCTTTTCTCCTCCAGATCCTACCCTTGGGATTGGGGTCCCTGTTAGCAGCGTATTTATTAAGAACAGGACCAATGCCCCTGGGCAATAAACAGAACAGGTGTTAGAGTTAATGCCCTTGCTGACAAAAATAGCCGCAGGCAAGAATACAGTACGCGTTGTGGACGGGTGCGTGGAGCACATTCTTTGTGCCATGGCCAAATGTAGGCAGGTAAAGCCAGACCTCTCTGTCCATCTGTCACCCAAGTCAACCCCATACTGGATCACCATTGAAACACTCTCTCTCTCTCTCTCTCTCACTCACTTTCTCTTGCTTTCTCTCACACACAAGCACACACACATACTGTAGATGCACAGAGATGCTGGCATCAGTTCCAGCTAAATCTGTAGCAACTTGAATTTTCTGTATAGTGAAATACCTCACTTGGAAAAGAAATGATTTGAAGTAGCACTAAATAATAAATTGGCCTGGTATATAAGCACTAAGGGGTCACCTGATTCCTATAGGACTTTTCCCTGTGTGTGACTGATGCTGCAAAGCATCCTGTTTAAAACACAGCCCTTAATCGGAACCTAATTTGCTCCTGAGGGGGATCCTGAACCCCTTGTCTCTACTGGCAACTGCTGCATGCTATCCCAGGGGATTCTGAGAGTGTCCAAGCTTTGACTATAAGGCCCTGAGCTCCCAACAGTTGAAAGACAGACATAGAGAGAGAGAGAGAAGGGGGGCATCTGTCCTGCTTTGCCTTCTTGTCACTATCTACCATGGGATTACAGACAGCTGTTTAATCTGACCAGCTAAAGGACAGGGCAGAAAAAAAACAACACACGTCTCTGGATTTCACTTTAATATGGCCGCGATCTACATACTCCATCTGTGACCATCTGTGCTCCTACTGTGGCTAAGGACACGAAGATTCTCACCATAAGGAAGAAAACGAGAGTGAGAAAGAGAGAGAGAGAGAGAGAGAGAGAGAAGGAGGATGATGATGAAGTACCTCACTCTCTAGACAGTCTGAGCGTCTAAACCAAGCTGTCAATCATCATCACGAAAACATCTGACTCCAGCATGTTACAGCATCCCATAAACATGAATCTGGCTTATTTGATTAGCCAGTCTGGATCTGACCCAACCAAACCTGCTGCTCACACACATCCCCAACGCATACACACATTCAGACACACAGAGTTCTAAAGAGAAGTCACACTGGGAGATCAATAAGCTGAATGGATCTACTCCGGGTGTGATGAGTTTGTAATGGACCTCCTGGAGCTCTGTAGTCGTGTGTATAATTCTCCAGTAATGACGTTGCGCCGCTTCGTCAGCCGATCATGCCGTTTTTGGGCCACTACGGAGGAAACCCGCAGTTATTTGGTGGCTAAAACAGACCAATTTGATGTTCCTCACTTTGTAATTCAGGACTATTTGTGGAGCTTTTATAGATCGGCAGACATGTGCTTTTTTACCGAAGCAGCAACAGAAACCATTGTGTAATGACAAGGCTTTAGAAAAGCGGGATGCCTGCTTTATTTTTTTCTTTTTTCCGACGTGTGCGTTGTTTGTGCTGCCACTGGCTCCCATTGGCTTCCCCGCTCACTGCGGCTACATTCTGTACCTTTTGACTTCCACACAAAGAACGCTTCTACTGCCTGTCTTTCTGGCTGTCTCCCCCAACACACACACACACACACACACACACCCTTCACCATATGTGTTCTCTTATCCCCTCCCTCCCTCTCTTCCTCTCTCTCCCTCTCTCACTTTTGCTTGCCCGCTCTCCCGTGCTCTGTAATTCCCCCAGTCTCCAGGAATGCTGTTGTTTTTAATTTCTTCCAGCTGCTCTGGCACTGTGCCCGACCGCCTGCCTTTCCACATCTGCTCCCCGTCATGCCACACAAACACGGGCAACACATCAAAACAGCAGGATCTCAGCCGTCCGCCTGGCTGACACCGGGTACCCCTGAACCCGTTTTTCCACCCTTGTCCCTATCTACTGTATATACCCCCCCTCCCCATCTGCCCCCCAAGCTGTTTAGCCCTCTGTGACTGGTGCATATACTGGGTTTAAACACGGTATACCTCGGGGTATTTATGTGCTCCGAGGCTGTCTCATTCAGAAGTCGTTAATTAAACCAGTTCTCGGACCAAGCAGATTCCTGTTTTTGTCTCATTTCTGTAACTTAAGCTAAGTGGCATGCTGATCTACTTCAACTAGCTAGGTTATTCTTTGAACAGTGGCTAGTCAGGGTCAGCCGCTGAACACAAACACTACAGGATATTTCCTCATCCAAATATCAAATCTCAATTGATCAGCAGCATATGATGCCACCTCTATGGTTCCCTGGAACCTCATACCAGGGCAAACTTTCCTGACTGCTAAAACGCGGCTAGCGCGACAGCATCCTAGTTAAAAAGACGCTAAAAACCTGCGTTCCTGAATCTGTTAGCACATGGTCAATCCATATAGAAGCTTTATTTGTTCATGGCTGAATAGTGTATTTCTCCTCCAGCTGCCGATCTGTCTAATGATACGGCAGGAGGGACATCTGCACGCTGTGAGCCCGGGCCACCGACCTCAGCTGAGCAAATATGTTTAGCGAAAATAAACATCCAGATAGCAATAAATGCTAAATCAAAAGACGAACAGACCCCAGAGAGAGAAAGAGAGAAAGAGAGAGGAACCATGTTTGTGTGTGTCTGCGCATGTGTGTATGTGTGTGAACCAGAGCCTCGGAGACAGCCCGAGTGCAGCGACGTGTGTGAGAAAAAATGCCGAGGTCATGCAGGGCAGCGCAAATGTCAGACAGCAGTAGAGTGGGACATGGAACAGCATGGGGACCCAGCCAGGACCCACAATGCACCGGCGCTGCGAGAACGGAGAATTCGAAATTCTCAGATCACACGCTCTGCACCCGGATGTCGTGTATTTACGCCGCGATCAAAACAGTTTTTTTGTGACAAGCATTTTGGGCCGCATTCAAGATAAAGTCTGTCTAACTTAGAAGACCGCATAAGGGACGGGTTCCCTTTAGGCTGGGACATGTGATGACAAGAGCATCATCACGCTTTTACGCGCGACAACAAGGGGAACAGGCTGAGTCCATCTCGTCTTGGATGAAAAGCAGCTATGAGGCATACGGTATGTGCAGCGTGTGGCGTCTTCTCCTTGGGTGCGATTACATATGGAGCGGATGCACGTGATGGTATAGAAACCTGTGAGAAAGCATTAGGCAGTTAAAATTATATAAAAACTCAGAATCCGCGTGTCTAATCTCCCACCCGAATGTCTTCAGTGTTTTCTCTCTGCATCGTGTCTGATGGTTGTCTCCACCATCTGTTCCCTGCAGGGTCGACTGTGAGACAGCCGCACCGAGTCCAGCTCTCCCCAAAAAGGCTTGAGAGACAGAGAGAAAACTTCCTTTTCTGATTTTTTTCCCAGCAGCTCCTAATAAAATCCAGATGTTGTGTGTGCGAGTCATTCCCCCTTCCCAGCTCCACCGCCCCACCTCCCTCAGGCCCAGTCGTTCCTAAATAAAGGAAAGTATTTGTGACATTCGGCCGTGGACGCCCGTGCCAAGAACAGCTCCCCGAACGGGTCCATCTGGAGAGTGTTAGGACGGCACTGGGCACTCGCTACGGACGCGGGGAAGACACGCTACGCAAACACACACTCGCACACAGTGAGCTGTTGTTTTCTGTGCTTGTCCTGATGTGAACCAAACGTACCTGTGATGTGTTTTGAGGTTTCAGTCTACAAGCTCGCACTGTTTTATGCCTCACGAACATAAACCTGCGTGTGTGCGTGCGTGTGTGTGTTTTCTCTTCTCGGTTTTCCCCGAGCGTGTTCACGCTGTGTGGAGCTTGTGTACGTCTTCAGGCCCACCATTCAGAGGCTCCAATAAAGAGCTCTTGCACACCTGAGCATCAATAACTGTCTCTCTCTCACACACACACACACACACACACACAGAGCCCAGCAGCCACCTGGGGACCGAGAGTACCGCAGGCACACCGACACATCTGCCAAGTAACACACACACACACACACACACACATACAAAGTGAGAGAGTAGAGGATGTGAAGACCTGAAACGAGGACCCGAGGTACACTGGGAACAAAGCACACGGGACACAAAGAAAGGAAAGGAAAGGAAAGGTGATGATGCGTGTACTTCTGTCATAGCGTCAGGGTCAAAAGATGCAAACGCACTCAGAAAGCGTCTGCCACGTAGGAAAAGGACTAAGGCGTAGATCCTGTTTCTCCTGTCAGCTCGAGCATTTCCTAGTACTTCCTCCACACCTTACACACTCGGTTCTTACACCTCAGCGTAAACACACGAGGCTCCTCCGTGGTATGAAGGATCTGTTGAGAGACTCGGTGCTCGGTTTCGACACCAAACACAAAGAAGCATTTATAAAAATGTGTATTACAGACATGACGTTCAGGAGCTTAAACTGCTGTTTAACAAACTGGGGTGTTCAGGTCAAACCAGGACTTTTGATTGTACAGAGTTATAAAAACTTCCTGTATTTCTCTATATAATCTCCTGCTACACGAATGCACTTATCTCCGTGTTTCACTAGTGATTGGATACCATCATGGTAAAAAGTTTTCTCAGACCACTGGAGCCATGACCGGACTGCCTGCTCCTTGTCTGAAGCACTGGCCTCCCAGGAACTCCTTTAATAGGCCAAACATGTGCAGAAGAAATGGCTTGCAGAGAGGTCAGGACCGTATGGGGGATTTGGCAATAACTCCCAGCCGAGTTCCTGTAATGTGCAAGTGGTGTTGGTAAATGATTGTGTGTACAGTTACTTCGGACAGATGTGTCTCTTCCGCAAGTTGGCGAAAAAGTATCGATGAGTTTTCAAAGATCAAGTGTTCTACTCGCTGTAGAACGACAGGGGAAGTGGAACGACCGCAGTGGGCTCTGAGTCACCTCGGCCGGAAATCATCATTCACAGACGTACGGGCTTCTTTAAAACGTTTGCAGCATTTAAATGTGATGAGTCTCATCACCGTACTGTGTCTATTGTAAATGTCTATTGTAAATGTCAATCAGTTTCACTCCTTCATCCATGGGAAAGTTTGACTTGTGTTTAGGGATGAGTTTCGATTCCGCTGCTGGGATGAGACGAACATGTGGGACGAGTGCTGTCCAAAACGCTGACAATTCCTGGAAGGAGGCTGTGCCGCAGTCCAGTTTGCTTGAATTAGTGCTTTTCCCGCTTGCTACTTCCTGTTTATTTCTCCACCCCGCTTGTTTGGTGGAGAGCTGCAACGAGGCATGAACCTTCCAGGATTCCTGAAGACTCACTCCTGGTCTGTAGAGTTTCATTAAAGAACTACTGGAGGAGATGGCAAAGCGGAGATCCTGGAGATCCCGTTCTTCGGCACAAACCGGACTCGAGCATGCCGAAAGTCTGTTCGAGTGTGATCGGGAGCTTTGGCCTGGATTTCCCCCTCACGCCCATATTACTTAAATTATGGGGAAAACTGGTGCCAAAAATTAGCGGCAATTGGATTCTGTTTACTCTGCGCTCTTCCACAAACAAGCTCCCCAATCAAAACACCTGCAGCTTCACCCAACACCAATTAGCTCATCAAGCTTTTAATTACTCTGTTAATTGCACACAGGCAGCGAGAGGGGCGGCTGGGGAATTAGGAACGAGGCCCTCCAGAGGAGCCGCCTTGACAATCCTGACAAACAAAGAGGAGTGTGTGCCAAGCAAAACGCGCTCGTTTCTCCCTGTTTCTCACACACACACACACACATATATACATACACACAGCGCTCAGTCGAGCGGGGAAAACAAAAAACGGACATGTCGACGCCTACCATCTGTCATGTCACTCACTGTGATGTCACTTCCTGTCACACAGGTCACTTCTACTTTACTGATGGTGCTAGTACATTAAAAAGGATTGACAGGCTAGAGCGTGTGTGTATGTGTGTTTGTATCTGTCTATATATACATGTATGTGTGTGTTCTGTCTGTCTCCATCTCTCCCGAGAGTGTCGCCAAGGAGTAGTATCCAAGAAACAGTGGCACGGCCTCACTTCCTGTGTGACAGGTGTGCGATGCAGGTTCTGACAGCTGTTCTTCC
>JAOVVA010000001.1:34760152-34775229 GCA_028565275.1 Leiocassis micropogon | reverse complement strand
AGTATCCAAGAAACAGTGGCACGGCCTCACTTCCTGTGTGACAGGTGTGCGATGCAGGTTCTGACAGCTGTTCTTCCTCCGCATTATATCCCTCCATCTCTCTCTCTCTCTCTCTCTCTCCCTCTCTCTGTCCAGCTGCAGTCCAGTGTTGCTCGTGTTTGCTCTGCCTCTTGCGTCATTGCAGCTTCCTGATTTATGGAGCACAAAAGACTGAAATCTGCTCCCATTTTCTCACTCACACACACACACACGGAGCAGCTGTCCATCATGTGATGTTCTGCTAATCTGCAGAGATCAGTACATTATTGCTTGCACTAGTACTTCAACGCAACACACACACACACACACACACACACACACACACACACACAATGTGCACCTCAAAAACCACCGTATATACGACTGTATTCCTCTACTACATCGAGTCTTCTGTGGATCGTGAACAGCTCTTTAATTGACAAGTTAATTGCTTTTAATAATAATGCAATTAAAATGATGGGATAAAAGAGGTTTGTGTGCAGACGCTGGTGATGTGCAGAATCTGAAGGCTTTCACTCATTTCTCTCCTCATTATCTGGGCATTACGCTGGGCCTTTCCAGTCCTCTCCTCCCCTCTTTCATCCGTTCTTCAGTTCGGCGTTTTTCGTTTCTTCTGCTTTCTTCGCGTCCTCAAAAGTCTGCTTTACCTGACACGTGTAAAGCGTGCGCCGGTCGACACTAGCCGTTCCTCAGAAGGTGTTAATAAAAGAAGCGAGGCTCTTCAACAAAACCGGTACGTTCTGTTAGACTCCGTCATCGCCGCAGGAACCGCTCGGGATATATATATATATATTTTTTTTAATGGAAAGCAAATGTCCTTCAGCTGTTCCCTGAATGAAGGAACAATGCGTTATCGCTTTAGAAAGAGTCCTGCGCTGCAGATTAGAGTGTGTTAGAGTGTGTGGATGGGGCAGAGCTCGGCTCAGATCTGTGTGAGGGATGACGGGATCGCGCTTCTGTTTCCACCTGATAACGGCGTTTAATTTGCACAAACACACGACGGAGAGAGAGAGAGAGAGAGAGGGAATAGAAAAGAGAGACGGGGCACGTGAGAGAAAGACAGCATGATGTTAGAGAAAGGAAGACAAAAGAGAGAGAGAGAGAGAAAGAGAGAAAGAGAAAGATGGAGCATTCTTCAGCCCCAATCCATACAGAGAACCTCATCTTCATGATTCAGTGTGCGTGTGTGTGTGTGTGTGTGTGTGTGTGTGTGTGTGGATGCTTAATAACTGAGCTCCATCTGGAATAAGCGTTGCTCCGGCCCCTTTGATAACTGACTGCCTACAGGCGAGAGAGAGACAGAGAGAGAGTGAGAGAGATGAAGAGAGAGAGAGTGAGGGCTCTTTATCAGCGAGAGAGCAGCGCTATAAACTTCCCCAGCGTTTGATTAAGAGAGAAACTGCTACCAAGCAGGGATTATTCCAGATGTTTCCTCCGCGCCTCAGCCGCACTGTCAACTCATCCTGCGTCTCTCTGAATCATCCGCTTATCTATCTCGCCATGCAGAACATTAGCATAAAGTTTACGAGGCCTCCGAACGATCCGAGCTGCACGTCATCAGGGGCGGGGGGTGGGGATTGTTGGTGCTGGGGCGTCACGCCGTCACGTAGACCGATCCAGTGATATTCAACGGGTCAAACCCGTTTACCCGAGAATGAAGCATTTGAGAAGAGACACGTCTCTTTCAATAAGCTGCCACTGTCACTGTCAGCTCTCGGGCTATCCAGGGATGCTGGGAGTTGGAGTTAAAGAAAAAGTTAATAAATAAATAAAAATCTGAGATTGCTGGTGAAATCATGAAAAGTGTGGGTTGGATGCTGTTTTAGTGGAGGCCGCTCGGTCAGCCGATCTGCATCCAATTACAGATGTGAAGGCTCCAAAAGTCCAAGCGGCTCACAATTTCAGCCTTGTCTCACTGTTTAAACTTCGGTTTCATCGTACCTGACGTGACCGTGCCGCTAAACTCGAAGCTGCTACACCTAACCCAGTTAAACCAATACAATCTGCGCCGATGGCGCTCGAAGGAAAACGTGAGATGGACAGAAAACTGGATGGAAAGACGAAAGGGAGACGTCTTGAGTGCGGTGTGGTTTCCTCTGCAATCGAGCTCGAGCTCCCACACTGGCGTCGGAGTGTTTCTCATTACTCCAGATGTTTGGGAGCCGCGCTGCTCCGCGCACTGACATTCCCTCACTCCCTGGAGGAGCCGCCGTGTCACACTAATGCCAAACACATGTGCTGCTGCGCGGACACTGCGCCCTGCACGCACACTTTCCCACCGTTTTCAGAACGACAAACTAGCCCAGACCTATACACAGCACATCTGTAGCTTATAATCCCTCCCTTCTAAGTTCTCAAACAAACTAGTTCTCAGGACTGAGCCCTGGTTTGAATTCCATGCTAACTAGTAGCAGTGCTGTGCTAACAAATCAAAGCTGGTGAATGGCATTAACGGTTATCTTACCAGTAAGATGAGCTAGCCAGGTCACTACAATGAGGAAAACTGCTATTAATTTAGAGAAAGTTTAATCATGTTTGAGTTACAGGACATGCACTAGAGATGGCGGGAGCAAAATCGTTTCGGCTCCGTATCGCAATTCTTTGGTGTGGCAATTTGTGCAATGCCACACTGACTCCAATTTTTATAATCATTTTTTATTTAAATATGTTTGTATTTAAGGTTATAATATGTTGCAGTTCCTCTATAATCCTACAGGTGGCACTTTCCCTACATTGGCAGACAGCACAGTGTCTTATGTTGTCTGAGCAAAATATTTGTTAAATCAGAAAAAAAAATCTAAATCAAATCGCAATATCTGTAAAATCATGATATTAACAGAATCGCAAATCGCGGTGATATCGTATCGAATGGTCTGTTGTGATTCCCCTCCCTAATACTGACACACACTCATTCAATTACATACAAGCACACACACACACACATGCGCGCATGCAAGACAATGCGATCAGCTCAATGCGATTCTCAGACAGTTGAGTCAACTCAATCCTTAAATCCGTTCCGACTCCACTAACCAGACCAGGTCACATCCCCTGAGCTGTCAATCAACCTCCGACAGCCAATAAGAGCAACTTAAACTGATTAAAGCTCTGCGGCCGCCTCGCTGCTGTCTGCGTCGTGCGCCGTCTCACCCAGACTCAGCTCTTCTGTTGCCTGCTGTGCATGTATGACTTTCTCAGCTGCGCTCTCCCTTTTTTTCCATGTTGTCTGGCAGACAGACCAAAAAAAAAAAGGATTTTTTTTTTTTGGTACGAATGAAAAAAAAAAGAAGCAAATCTTTTTCAGCCTGAGATTCATTTACTCACACTGAGAACTGAGAACACGGGGCGCTCGTCCAGCTCGGTTAACGCTGGGGTAATCAGAGAGGACGCACCCCAGAGCTTGCCTTAACACACAGCACAAAATCAGGATTGAGAGTGTGTGTGTGTGTGTGTGTGTGTGTGTGTGATGGAATTAGTGCTTTAGGAATGAGGTGAAGTGTATAATCTAATGGTGGCCTACAGTTTGGGAAGGAAAGAGAAGTTTGTTGACGTGGAGACTTTTGCAAACTCTCTCTCTCTCTCTCCCACACACACACACACACACACACACACACACACAGGAAGTGGTTTTAAGATGTATAAAGGTTCATTAAGTAATTATCAATACATTTTATACACAATAGATCTAGTCTCTGTTGCTTTCATTAAAAACAGATTTATCCAATTTTACATAATTAGCCCCGCCTACTTTACCATCCCACTTATTATAGTTAGTTATAGCTAATTGATCCGTTGTGTAATAATAACGCCCTACTGTATGTGGTAATATCATTACACACTCTAATAGTGCGCTAAAAACTTTTTTATTATTTCCGTATTTCCAGTAAGAACTCCCAGTTTGCTGAATGTTGATACGAGGACTGGTTGGTTTATTATATTTTTCACATTACTGGTATTCAATAGAAGCTTATAATATTGCAATTACACCCCTGAAGAAGATTCATATCCGTTGCTGAGCGTCCTGCGCTCTCGGAAGTTCCAGATATTTTCTATAAATATACAGTATAAAAGACACACACACACACACACACACACACTTACATTCAACCCTCGGCTACTAATCGTCCTCGCAATATAATCGTCGTTCCATTTCACTTTACGTTCAGCTGTTAACTGTGATCCTTGCTTTCATAGTATTTATTCCCCCCCACCAGATTTTCCCGTAATTGTAATTGCGTTGATGTGTTTCCTTTCTTCCTTTCTTTTTCCAAACAGTGAGCAACTGTAAAACAATTTCCGCCTGGGATTAATACAGTCCTTTCCATTCCATTCGAGTCTTGAATATAGGTGCATTCAACGAACACAGGCCATGACATCGCCCGCCCATATATGGGAACACAAAGCCTGCGCCTTTGACTGGCATTACAAGACACCGTGCTTTAATTCTCCGCCTATGCATGAGCATCATGAGAAGCCAAAAAAAACCCCAAACACATTCTTTGTACATGGTTAACATCTTTTCTGTCCAGACGATGCTCTATTCATGTCCATTCACACAGCTATCGCTTTGAGGAAGGAAGTTGAAACTTTGATGTCTCATGCACACGTACACAGTAAGACCTGTCAGTCCAGGTGTGTGAGCATTCTGCTGACCACCTGACTGTCTCGCTTCATTCATTTCCCTCATCTCCCTCGCTCTCTCTCTCTCACTCTCTCTCTCTTTCTCTCTACCCCCTCCTGCTTCTTGACTCTGCTTGCTCCCATCCACTCGTCTCCCGCCCACAGCCATCTGCTCCTCGCGTTAATTGTGCCACGGCAAATTCCACCTGCACCAGCCGTGCTCAAATTACAGTAATTACCTCCGGCAGCACCGTTGTGGCCACGCGCACACGCTGTAGGTCAGGACCGTGGCCTCACCGGCACCACGCCCGGAGAACAACGCCATCCGTGTGCATCGAGACACGGTGCGGACTCTGAATACATCAGGCTTTTTTTTTTTTCCCTGTTGATGTGAGCCATCGTGCTAAGAATTCTATAAGACGTGACACGTCCCAGACACTTGTTTAAGAACCAGGGATGAGCATTGCACTTTTAATGCCTAGGAGGAATTATTTAACAGTTACTTTATTAGTTTTTAATAAAGTTGGTCTGACAATGCTCTCATTTTAACGTGATCATATGACAACAGCAATTCGTATAATAAAGTCATATTGTTTAAGCTTGTGTAAAAAACTAAATCGATGTCAAACTTTAAAATCTTTTGACAAAGTTGATCATGGTTTATCAAAACACGAACACGAAACAAGGTTTTACGACGATGAAAGAACTATACACAGTACCAAAAAAACAACTCCAGCCCTTCACCTCTTCTGCCCACCCTTGTAACGTCGCCCTGAAAGAGCCAAAATTGATCACTGAATAATTAAAAAAGCCGAGAAAGACTTTTCTAGAGAGATGCTTGTGATGTGTGTGGTGATGCTCTGCGCCGTCAAGTCCACCTTTATGCATTTGGGTTTATGTGAAAAGCAAGTACTATAATTTAATCAAAACATACATGCTGAAACGCACAGACGGGCCGGCTGTGATGCAGAACACATCGCGATCCCAGTCCTTCGTCCTGCGTGCACTTTTCCGCTCGATAACCTCCTAAGTTTCCTGCAGCGTGTCCACTTTATATGTCCTTCGTCCTAACCTATTTAGCATATGTCCGCTCCCGATGAACCATGAGTCGGGTTAATTGAGTGCAAGGATCAGTCATCCGTCAAAAACCAGAAGATCGATGTCACGGCTCTGTCTGCAAAACTCATGAAAGCAGACCTGCGGATCAACCGCTCTGCCAATCCGGATGCATTCGTCTTCGGCCCTGTATACTTAACCGAGACGTCCGTATAAATCTGTTAATGGTGGCAGGAAGACGAATGGAATAAACACTACAATAGAGTAATGAATGGCTTGCCTTCCAAACAGGCGCTTGGAGATGGAGTGCCAGTAAAAGCTATCTAGTGTATGTGTGTATGTGTGTGTGTGTGCATGTGGTAAAGCTTCAGAGCTGCTCCGAGGCCACGCCGCGGTTTCACCTTTAGCCGTCCATCTATTAAGAGGACTACCATCAGCGCTTCAATAATTCAGGCCATCTTTACCAGCGTCCAGCGCAGAGTAAAGTGGCAGCTGAGATGAAAACGCCCTGCATTATGAGCGCATTTGGAGAAAGTGCATCGACCGGGGCGTTCGAAGTGAGAACCACGCCGTGTGGGAGAACACGCTGCGGTTCCTGTGGTTTACCGTACGACACTGGCGCTCCTTTATCTTCCACAGCTCAGGTGCAATTAACAGCTTTACAGCTTGGCAACGCTCGTTTAACATCACATAAGAGCTCGCTTCTGCGTTATGCAGCACATATTGCATCGTCTGGGAATCTGAGATCATCAGATAGCCCTCGCTGAAGCGTCTCTTGGTTTACTGTGGAGAGCTGGGGTCAGTATGAGCTTTACGTGTGGTCGACCTTCAATTACATCAATATAAACAACCAAAATGTTCAAACTTTAGACTGATGCTCATCTGCGAAACTGAATATAATGCATGGCATTAAAAACAAACAAAAAAACTTTATGTTAACAGTTTCTTTTGTGTGGGTGAGCGAAATAAGCATAATGTTCAGATACTTCATCTCATTCCACAGTTTCATCATTAATGTTGGGCCTTATCATGAAAAAAATAAGGTAAAACTTGCACTTAGGATCATACATGTATACACACTGATAAAGCATTATCCTGGATCTGAAAACTGCTCATTTTTGGTCAGATGGTACACCCTGAAGTTCCTCATCTTGATGCAGGTCAAATTTTAGTTGACGTTATTAAAGCTTGTGCAATAACCTGTTTAAACTTTGCAAATGATCATATCCAATCAAAAGCCTGCATTTCTACGTACATATATACAGGTCTTTGTATCGTGATCTGGTCTAATCATGGTTTAAACTTCATTCAGCATCCCATAATATGTGTCCCAGCATTACAGCTCTTTTTCCCTACATTATCCAGGACATGGTCCGTGTGGGCTCCTCTCAGCGGAGAGATGATTCATGAGAGCTTTAAAGTGTCCGTCGACGTTGCTGTCGCTTTCCCGTGGAGGTACGCTGTCCCTGACAGCCTGAGCGGCGTGACATGTCATCTACGTTTCATCTCATCACTCTGAACTGATCACTCATACACACTGATACTAATGATTAGCAAACTTATACAAAGCCCAGGAAAGTTTAGGCAATGAGGAATATTCCTGGTAAAAACATATTTCCTGATATGGAAATAATAACATTTTTACTTTTTATCAGATTAAAGTGAAGATTTTGAGTTTCGAGTGCAGCTCTCTATATAATGTAATTATAGCATGACTGACTAGAATAATAATAAAAAAACTGTATTAGCGCATCATGAACTTTTTTTCTTTTTAAAGTGAATTAAAAAAGAAAATAATTGTTAGGAATTTAAAAAATGTATAGCTGTAATGCTTATAATAATAATAATAATAATAATAATATCAGTTTTTGTCCCGCACACAAACACAACCACCATGCATTTATTCCAGTTATACTATATTACATTATATTATAAATTACCTAAAAATTGCACTTATTGCTTGTTTTTTGAAATTATTATTATTTTGTCACTTACTTTGTGAAGGTCAGTGGAAGTAAAAATTTATTCCAGGACAAACAAACACACAGCTTTGACTTATGGCTTTGGAAAGCGACAAATTAACCTCCAAGAATGCGCAGTTTGCCAAAAAAAAAATATATATATAGTTTTTTTTTTTTTTCAGTCAGATTTTCTCCTTTGGATTTCCAATCAGTCCATTAAAAAACACTGAGGTAATTCAGTCTTCACATTAAAGGTTATTTGTTTGTTTGTTTTAAAAACAAAAAGAAACATATACATCAAAGCAGAGTTGCAACATTAAAGCCAGTCTTTGGTGTCGGAAATTTTGTTTCTCTTTTCTTTTCTTTGAAGTACGCGATGAAGATGATAATGATGAGTAGAATTCTCTTTTTTTTGCTCCAGCGGCTGCGCTAAAAGTGCGCAGGACGAACGAGGGGGAAAAAAAATGTAAAAAATATATTTATATATATTTGTAAGAAAAATACAAAATCAGAAAGTTTTCATTCAAAGCTGGGACTCGGATGGTAAAGATGTGCGGTCCTGTGCTTGAAGCTCCGATGGATGAACAGACACTGATAGTGTCATGTCACTGTAAAGCAAGAAAGAAATTACATGTATAGAGGGAAAAGAAAAGAAAAAAAATCCGCACTAGTGCTTTTTTAAAGCCAGGAATAGATGTGAGTTGAGAATAAATGCTCCTTGGCTGAGGAGTTTCGTTCCTCTGCTGAAGATCCGTCCAGATCAGAAAGCTGTAGCTTGTCTATGTGTCGGGTTTAAACCCGGTTTATCCGCGTAATCCCGACTCAGTGAACCCGGACCAGCTGAGCTCGAACATCCTGCGGCGCTCCAGCTCCCACCATCCCGTCCGTCCGTCTCTCTCTCTCTCTCTCTCTCTCTCTGTCTCTCTGGGCTTGTTTTTGTTTTTATTCTCTCTTTCTGCTTCTCCTTTCTTTCCTCTCAGAGTCGGTGGTGTGAAGAAGCCAGTGGCTCTAATGGCTCCGTGTGTATGTGTGTGTGTGTATATGTGTGTGTGTGTGTCTGTGGAGCTTCAGAGTTTAAAACACCATCTGGAGAGGAGGATGGGCTCTCTCTCTCTCTCTCTCTCTCTCTCTCTCTCTCTCTCATACAATAAAGTGTCTCTCTCAAAAACACAAGACTTTAGAATAGTAATTAATCTAGAGGATAATTTCACAGTATATCATGTATAGCATAGATTGCTGTGAAATGATCCTCTAGATTAATAGTATAGGCAATCATAGATAGATAGATAGATAGATAGAAAGAAAGCATAATGTGATAAATGATACAATAATATACAATGTAATGTAAATACAGTGATACATCATTCATTTATTACATTATGCTTTCTATCTATCTATCTATCTATCTATCTATCTATCTATCTATATATGCTTGCTTATACTATAACAGTAATATGGTTCTTAACTAAATGGTTAGACTTAAGACATTGTTGCATTTCCTTTGCATTAGCATTGATAAACAGTATGCAAGTGTTAGAGCTTTACTCAGGTCCACTTCACATCTGATGCAACTCATTAACACCAATTAATCACCCGGATGTGCAATTAAGGATGGTGGAAAGGGATTTTTGCAGAACGTAACACAGTCAGGTTCTACCTTGTTCTCTCTCTATGTGTGTGTGTGCGTGTGTGTGTGTGTGAGAGAGAGAGAGAGAGAGAGAGAGAGAGCAGTGCCTCTAGTGGTCGCTAGGCGCCGCTGTTTCCACACATCTCCCCAGACTCAGCCACTTGGCATTTGTGCACTGTGCCAAGTCAAAGTAAAACTGCCATCCTCGGTTGCGTCTCGAATGCTAGTTTATGACAACAGCGTTGACTAGAAAGTGGCAGCCGTCCAAACCTATGACCGAGCATGTCATGGAAGAAGCCAGCATGTCATGCGAAAAGACAGGCTTTATGCCTCACAACTGCAAGATTGCTGCTTTGATCATGAGCTGTCTGTGCAGAGTATGGCATGTTCTTTAGTTATCCCCTTGTCGTGGGAGGGCTTGTGCAATCCAGTGATTAAGATTCAATTGTTTGGCAGAATTTTTTCTCTCTCACATATTCCAGTTAGGAAGCTGGGGTCAGAGTACAGGATACAGTGCCCCTGGAGGTGATATAGGGTTAAGGGCTCAACACTGCTAACTTGGTGGTGCTGGAGCTTGAACCCCTGAGCTTACAATCATGAACCCAGAGCCTTAACTGTTTGAACCATCACTGCACCGATGATCCTGAGAGCAGCTCCTTGTCGGGCAGCCCTTGGCAATAAGTTTGAAGGTGAGAGTTCAGGCTGATAGATTTGTACCATCCTGACTACACACTGGTTGATTGCCTGCTCAAAATTGGACCTTAGCGTGCATGCTTGGTGCATGATGCACAGTGATGGACCTTTCTTGAGAGTTTTTTACATCCAGCATTACCCCGACCAGTATTAAGAGTTTAATCATATTAAATATTAAGGCTCATCTATGCCTGTGGGAAGCAAAGGCCAGCCATCCGGTCCGATTGCACAGAAAATCCAAAGCAGCACAAATTCCTGGCCACGATAGAACACTATCAGAATATCTAGTGCATCATGTATGGGGCCCAGCAGGCAAAGAGTTCAAGGTTGTTGATCCAGCCTCCAAATTCACCAGATCCCAATCCCATCGAGCATCCATGGAATGCGCATAACAAACACTTCTGATTCATGGAGGACCCACCCCACAACAAACATAACCCAAAGGATCTGCTGCTAACAGACATCACAGCACACCCGCAGAGGTCTTGCAGAGTTGTGCCCCGAGAGGGCAGAGCTACACAGGCGGCACAAAGGGAACCCACGCAATACTGGGCATAAAGTTTTGCATTTTAATGTTATGGATGAATAAAAGTTTTAGGGGCCCTGTGGTTGTTTTTGTAAAAAAAAGAAATTGTTGTACGTGTTTATTTTATGACTTCATTATTAAAACATTTTTAAATATTAGTAATCCTGCAAAAATGTAATCTTACAGGAAAATATCTGTAGGCCAGAAAGGAAAGCAGCATATTATGCAAAATACTACTTTTCAGACAAAAAAAGTAAACAAAACGACAGCTTTAGGATTTTGCATGCATGAAAAAAGAAGCAGGTGCGACAAAGTTCTCAGAAGGATTGTGGCTGGTTTTGTAGGATGCTCAGAAAAATGAACCAACTAATTTCATTATAAATCTGCACAAATTGTTCTTGAGACTATATTTTAAGCAAAGGGTCATCACACCAGCTATTGATTTTGTTTCAATAATTTCTGTTTACTTTTTTTGTTAGTATTTTGTTAGTTGAATGTAGAAACTTTTTTTTGAAGACATCCTTGCTCTGAGCCAAAAGTAGTTATTTCTTATTAAAAATAGTGCCTAAGGCTTTTGCAGAGTACTCTAGGTTACATACAGTAAGTATTTTACATATATGCAATACATTACATATTTAAAACACACTCATTTGTACTGCATTGTGGGTAAAATTGGCCTTTAGCAAAGTTGAGTCAATACTTAAAAGCACTAAATCCTTAAGAAATATGTATGTTTTTGAAGAGTATGTTTCATCGATTCGATAAACAACAGGATAGTCTTTGCAAATTTTATGATATAGTATTACATATGTCATGATGACATCACATGATAGAGTATAGGTAGTTAGATGTCATGTTAGCTGGTGTTCTCAGCAGAAAACTCCACAAACTACAGTATAGAAAGTAATGAAACTGATTCTTGTTATTCTTAACAGTTGTCATTCTGTGTAGCATAACGTATATATTCAGTGGGTAAGAAATTTCCATAATGGCTTTTAATGGTTTAATCAAATAAAACTGTGTGCATATATATTTAAGTTTCAAGAGAACGAGAAGGACCATATCTAAATTGTTATTGTCTTTATATATATTCTTGTGGCTGTCGAATTCTTATATCAAAGCTTAAGTGAATTAAAAATTCATACGGATTTAAACAGAGTGATACAGTATGAGTGCCGCCATACCTCTATGAATGAATTGTGCGCTTGTGATTTTGGGATACAGATGTAGGCTGCTCTGGACTGCTTTGCTCTGACAGGCTCTTATTAAATAATATTGACTTGTGCAACAAAAGACCTGCATGCTCCTTTCTCATGCAGTATAAATATGGATAAAGCTAGCATTACACACACATACGCACACACACACACACACACACACGCACACACACACACACAGACACACAGACACACAGAGGGCCATCAAGCTGTATTTGAATATGAATGCAGTGAGGTGTTTTCCCCCATGGTTTGAGTTGAATATTCCTCCAGCTGTTCTTTGGCTGAAGAAAAGCATGACTGACTTCTCCTTCGTCTACCTCCCTCCTTTCTATTCTTCAGTTAATTCTCCCCATTTTGACTGTTTAACCATAGGCACACCTGCAACCTGTGTGTATGTGTGTATGTGTGTGTGCAGTGTTCATGAGTGTTAGGGAAAGATCTGATGTTGTGAGTGCAGGTGAACTTCTGGGAAACCAACATCTGTCACTCAACCCCCTCCCGCCTCTCTCTCTCTCTCTCTCTCTCTCTCTCTCTCTTTCTCTATCTCTCTCTCAGGCAGAAACACAGAAGATGATAAATAAATGATGTCACTGCCATATCCTGCAGTCAGAGTGTAAAATACACAGTCAGGTGCTCAGTGCCCTAGTAAGCTCACACGGCCTGTCTCGGAGAATCGTCCAGACGAAACACAGTTTGTTCGGTGTGCATAGGGATCAGATCACAGGGATTGGTCAGATGTGATTGCTAATTAAACTTAGCCTGGGATTGTGACTGAGCCAAATGTTCAACTTAGCCAGAAAGGTTATCAGATAAGGCGATTGTTCTGTTAGTTTTGAACGGGCGCTATCGAGCTAATGTAGCTAACAAGTTAAGGAAGGCTACAGCTTCCATTTAAGCTAAATGTGAGTCGTTTGTCTGAATCGTCACACTCTTAGATTAACAGATAATATTTTTACACTAAGGTTTCGGCTCATCTATTTTTACGCGTACCAGCACGTGTAACCTTACAGTGACACTGTAACCCACCAAGCATGTAGAAAACATGCAAACTCGTCGTTCAGTCGCTAGATTCGATCCCCCAATGCTGGAGGTGCGAGATGACAATGGAAACCCCGAGCCATTGTGACTCACTGGTTTTATAGCAATATGAAAAAAAAAAAGACAGAAAGGCTTTAGGTTCTGTGCAGAAAGCAGCATTATAAAGTAATCAATACATATAATGAAAATGATTTATTATACGCATTTCCGCTCCATATTTTTAAAAATATAGTTACAGCTTCTATTGTACACTTTTATTCCTGCTGCGCAGAAACAAGCGTTATCTGCCCTTGAAAATTCTCTCGCTCTTGGCAGATATCCCATATGTGATGCATCTTTGTAAATAAATCCAAATGATCTTTAAAAAAGAAAAGAATAGCTAGGAGCAGAAATTCAAATAAAGACAATACTCGAAGAGAAAGCCTGGAAAAATGGTCTCCGAAGACACACACAGAGAGAGAGACTTGTTAATACCAGACTGGAAAACTGCTGTATTATAAATGAATCAAGAACGTGTGCAGGAATAATCCTCATTCGGGTGGTGTGTGGTGTGGAAGAAAGAACAATGCAGCGACATCAGAGGCTTAATGCAAAGTTTTTTTTTTTTTGTAGTTTAAAGCTATATTTTTTTCTTTTTTTTTTTTCTTTTTTAAAAAGAAAGAGTCAGGAACAAATAAATGTTCTATAATATGATGATCCTGAGCTGCTGCAAGTCACCTTGACAATTCTGTATTAGTATTCACGCAGTGTTGTGTCTGCTCGAAATTGCAAAGAACTTTTTATGTATATATACATCATTCACCAGCCCAGATATGTAATCAAGCTTGGGGACTAATTTGTATATATCAGTTTACACCCAGGATGTGTGTGTGTGTGTGTGTGTGTGTGTGTGTGTTTATTGGGTGGATAGATGTTTTAATGTAAAAACTCTCGCTTTTATGTCATGGTGTGTTTTGGATATTTTGAAACAAAAGTTAAAAGGAAATTGTCCGAATATTCAGGGGGAAGTACACTGATCAGCCATAACATTATGACCACCTGCCTTAATATTGAGTAAATCCCCCTTTGGTGTTCTGACACTTTTTCGTTCACAGCCAGCATTAAACTTTTCATCTTCCGTAGAACTTTTGTTGGATTGAACTACACGGGCCAGCCTTCACTCCCCATGAGCATCAGTGAGCCTTGGCGAGCCGTGACGCTATCGCCAGATCACCGGTTTTCCTTCCTTGGATCACTTTTGGTTTGTCCTGACCACTGCAGCCTGGGAACATCCCACAAGAGGTGCAGTTATGACCCACTTGTCTGTCCACCACAATTTGGTCTACATCTCATTTTTTTTTAAATATCTCATTACAATGGAGGCTGTAAGTGGGTGGAATATATTAAGCAGCAAGTGAACATTTTGTCCCTGAAGTTGATGTGTCGGAAGCAGAAAAAATGGGCAAGTATAAGGATTTGAGTGACTTTAACAAGGACCAAATTGTCATGGCTAGACGACTGGGTCAGAGCAAGTCCAAAACCGCAGCTCTTGTGGGATGTTCCTGGTCTGCAGTGGTCAGGACATAACAAAAGTGATCCAAGGAAGGAAGGAAGGAAAGAAGGGGGCAACCCACTCATTATTAGGCAGGTGGTCATAATGTTATGGCTGATCAGTGTAAATACACTATTTGTTTTTTAAAATCTAAACTATACCTGGATCACTTTATCCAATGTTTACTTCTGTAACATATTGTTAGTCTTTTGGAAATTTTTAGAAGTCTAAGCTGCAGACTTCGGCTGCCGCTGTATACACATACATACACACACACACACACACACACACACACACACACACATAGACAGCTAGCTCTATCTCCAGATGCATGTAGCCAGGGCCGGAGTGAGTCAGGGTGATGGATTGGTGTGTGTCCTGCAGGGTGATGAAGAGTTTATGGTCCACTTTCTGCTCCTGGGGAGTTGCAGAGCTTCCTGTCCTGCCTGGTCAGGCCACACACACACACACACACACACACACACACACGGACTGATGACACACTAGCGGTTTAACACACACTGTTCAGGCTGCACATCAGATCTATCAGATGTGACTTTCTGCTTTAAATGGTGTTCCAAGTATTATAGTATAAAGGGAATGGGAATAGATTTGCTTGATCTTATGATACATTAAAAATATTCTTTAATACTTTTGGGGAAAATAAAAATAAAACCGCAAAAGAGTGGTACATATGTATGTGTTGGGTTAGTATGTGTGTATTTCTGGGAGTATTGTGAATCAGGTGTGTGTGTGTGTGTGTGTG
>JAOVVA010000001.1:34681037-34693081 GCA_028565275.1 Leiocassis micropogon | reverse complement strand
ATATTTCCCCCATCACCGCCTCACCCCTACTGCTAGTCCAATTACTTCTAGTCCAAGCGTGTGTGTAGGCCGTGCACAGCATAAACACACCGACACACAGGCACACAGTGCACAAGCATCAGAAGTAACCACTTCACTGCAATCACATGGGAAAGAAAATCTCACACATTTAATCAGACCGTAACACTAAAACTAATTTTTTATCGATTTAAGTGATTCAAATGGAAGGCTTTTTATCTTCAACTAAAAAAAATTAACAAACCAGAAGTGTTATATTTAAATTTGTTTATTTTGTGTTCTTCCAATCTCATCCAGGCTTAGTGGTTAGCACTGTCACCTTGCACCTCCAGGTCCTGGGTTCGATTCCCACGTCGTGTCTGTGTGCATGGAATTTACATGGTCTCCCTGTGCTTGGTGTGATTCTGACTCTGTAAAAAGGAAACGTATCCTTGCTAAAAAAAATCTTATGGACAGCATCTAGGAATGCCTGGTGTGCTATGGTCCATGAAGTCACTAAGAGTCGAATGCGACCAAACAAGTGTTTAACTAAGTGTTAAAAGTCTTCCCCAAGGGCCCTACAGTGGCAACCCAACAATAAAACTTTTTTTTATACTCACTTACACACTTAAATGAAAGCTTTCACACTTTTCACATAACACTACACACAATGTGCACAATGTGGAGCCTAGCCAAAGAGACATAGGGCACGAGGAGGGATACACCCTGGACGGGGTGCCAATCCATCGCAGGGGACACAAATACCCTCACTCACACACTACAGTCAATTTGGGAACGCCAATCAGCCTAATCTGGATGTTTTTGGATTGTGGGAGGAAACCCACCAAGTACGGGAAGAACATGCGAACTCCATGACTACAGACCCTGAGGAGGGACTTGAACCTGGACCCTGGAGGTGCAAGGCGACAGTGCTAACCACTACGCCATGCAACACGTAAAATAAAGAGCAACTTTTTATTTGACCATGTTGTAAATCATGGATTGACTTTGAGAGAACCTGAACAGAGCGTCCAGCCAGACCTGAGCACACACACACACACACTCGCAGGTGTAATCAGAACATTTTGACAAGACCACAGGTGAGAAAGCATTTCTCTCCTGCATACAGTACAGTTTTTTTTACACTCATTTACACACTAAAATTAAAAATTTCACACAGTTAGTGAAACCTAACATGAACATCAGCCCAGATACAGTAACACTACGCACAATGTTTGCCAAAAAATTAAACAAACTTATCTATGTTAGACACAGAAATCTAACATGATGTCACTTCTTTGCCATTTTTTCTTCCAAAATGCCACACCTCTCGACCAAACCGCATATAATTTTAATTATAGTTTTTTAAAACAAGGCTGACTTTGTCACAAACACTACATATAATTTATATAATCACAAACATGAGTAGCAGAACACCTGAGATCTTTGGCAAGATGACACAGTTGATGCAAAACTGGAAAATGATTAATAAATACCCAATTAATTATTATCTAATTGATTAGAAAGAAAGCCTCTTAAACTTAAACTCTTTAACTGTCCAACACATTATTAAAACCTGGAACGACTGTGCTGTACCTTCTTGGAAGAAGTGTGGTCAGAAAAAGAAATGTCCGGTGAAAGTACAGTAAGATCATTTCTACTTGCACAATGTGATGAGAATTCGCAGGATTGGCACTAAACAGTTACAGGCCATAAATTTTTTTTTTTAAACACTTACAATTTAGATAGGGATCATAAAGCTTGGTCTTTGGAGCAATGGAAAAAAGGTCATGTGGGCTGATGAGTTCAGATTGACCTTATTGTGTGCATCAGGGTAAGATGGGAAGCACATGAAGCGATGCACCCATCATGCATAGTGACCACTGAACAAGCCTCTGGAGACAGAGTAATGATCTGGAATTGCTTCACCTGGTCAGGTCGAGACTCAGCAACGTTATGTGGCAATGAAATGAAGTCAGCTGACAACCTGAATGTACTGAATGACCAGGTTATCACATCTATGGAGTTTTTCTTCCCTGAATTATTCCAGGACTCAAAATGTGAAAGAGTGGTTCTGGTAGCATGAGCAATCGTGTTCACATGTGAAATGGTCACCATATAGGGCACTGTAATCAAAGATAAAGGTGGGAAAATAAAATATTACAGGATGCAACTTTTTTAAGGCAATAAATGTTGTAAGTCTGTATGAGTGTCATTTGTGTGCATGCAGTGTATGTAGGTAAGAGTGTGTGTGTGTGTGTGTATTTGAGAGACAGAGAGAGAGAGAGAGATAGAGAGAGAAACAGAGAGAGAGAGAGAGAGAGAGTGTGATGAATGGCTTATCCCAGCAGGGTGTGTGAGCAGTGTGTGGAGTAAAGGCAATTGGTCTGGTGGCTGTTAGCTCAGAGGGGCAGGTGCCCTATTTAAACACTCTTTAGGAGATGACATGGATATAAAGACAAATGAAGTGTGGCTATTCACCCCATTCACACACACACGCACACACACACACACACACACCACACACACACACACACCACACACACACGCACACACACACACACACACACAAACACACACACACACACACACACACATGCATACAGAGAGTGTAAAAGTACTCTTTGGTGTAGTTCTGAATGAAAGTATAATTAAGGGTAAACTAACCTCAATAATACAACCTGCAGCATGGGCTTAGTGTTTGAAATATTAACATTTGTTATAATTGTTAATGCACACTAGTTAATTTAAAGTAAAGAATAATTAAATGTTTGGTGTATATAAATCTAATAAAAATAATAGAATTATAGGTTTATGAAAATGAGATTGTTTTGTTTATTGTTTATTTGTTTATTTGTTTATAGTGTGGTGACCAGTTCATGTGTGAAAATGGTTGCTTGCTTATTATTTGACTCCAGGTTTATGGCCACAACGTAAAGGAAGAAAAACTCCCTAGATGTGATAACTTGATCATTCAGTACATCCGACATTACAGAAACTGACATTTCAGCGCTACGCGTAGGCTTTAATAACGTGTTTGGCAGTTCTTAACCTGATTCCAGTTCCTATAAAAAAAAAAAAACTAGTTTTTTTCTTGATTGAGGCCAATCATTTTTATCTTCTAAAACTGAGTTTTTTTTTTTTTTTTTAACCAGACAGGTTATGTTTATATGTTAATATGCTTCACCACAATGTAGGGCTAATAATAATAATAATAATAATAATAATAATAATAATAATAATAATTCATAATTAAATAATTAATTAATATACTTTTCTTTAGTTACAATATATAAAAATGTTTTATATATTGTAACTAAAGAAAAGTATACATTTATCAATTTGGTAAAGTTTTCTGTTAGAAAAGGTTTCGAGTGTCTGTGCTTTGTAAAAGTCAGTAAGTTTCCCAACATTATAGTCACTTCCTCTTATCATTTACTCTGGCAGCACGGTGGCTTAGCGGATAGTGCTATTGCCTCTATATACATAGAGTTTGCATGTTCTCCTCGTGCTTTTTGGGTTTTCTTCAGGTATTTGGGTTTCCTCCCACAGTCCAAACACATGCGTTTTTATTTGAATAAGATTAGATTTAGATTGAATAACGTTATTAAATCGCAGTGTTATTATTTTATTATTATCTTTTGGTTGCTATAGGTTGGCATCCTCAGTAATATAGGACATCAATGATTTCTAGTGCTGAGCCATAGGTTTGCGAAGATGATCTAGATAGATAGATAGATAGATAGATAGATAGATAGATAGATAGATTATATAAGATATGTATGTATAGTTGTAGTTTTTTCTTTGACTTGAAGATAATTTCATGCACTGAAAAAAAACAGAAAGCAGAAATTTCATTGTCTCACAAATTTTTTTTCTGATATAATTAAGAAGAGTAATATTTCTGACATTTAAACTCATTTTTATTTTTATTAATTTTTTTGTACATTCATTCATTATTATTATTATTACTATTATTATTATTATTATTATTATTATTATTATTATGTTATCATTCACAGTTAAAGAAATCCTTTAGCACCCTCAGTGTCATAATGCCCCTGTCCTTGCTTTACATCCTATGCTAACCCAAATAGATTGGAGCTGTAACATTATTATAAACTATTATTAGTTAGGGCTAATTAGGGCTCCAGGCACCCCCGACCCTGAGTATTACTATTTATACTGCACACAGTGTTTTATCTGCGTATGCACTAAATATAATGTCAAAGAAGAGAAAATGTACATTTATTTTAAATAAAAAAAATATGATATACTGGTATTAGAATAATCAATATTAACATATACTTGCCTACGTTGTTAGAATAGTGTTAATATGGATTTTACTGTGGACGCAGCCCATGTTTTTGCCTCTTGGGATTACCAAGAATATTGAATCTTCACACTGATACAATTTTCTTGTAATTATTTCTCCTCCAGATAGAGAAAACAGAACTTACATTCTTTTTTCTTTCCTAGGAATAACAAAAAAGGCATGCTTAACTTAGTTGCTAGCAGATCAGCCCAGTAGAGATATTATTTCTATTTCATTTGTGTGAATGTGTATATCTGTATCCGTGTGCGAGTATTTTTGTACAGCGTATCTGTGGGTGTATGAGTCATTTTCTATACAAATGTGTAAATGTAGATGTGTTTTCTGTGTATATGAGGTTGGGTGTTATGTCTAATGTGTTTGTTTCAGGGCACGTGGATGAGACAAAGCTTCAGTGTGAAATTAAGCCAGAGGACACTAATTGATCAAGTCTATTCTTCTCCACTGGTTCTTTGTGTTTCTGTGGAGAAAGGAAGAAAAGCTGTTTTTCCCCTAGAGTTCACTTGGAGAGAAAAAAAAGAAAAGAAAAAAAAACAAGAAAAAAAAACGCATGCGGTTATTAAAATTCATGCATGCAGCTCGGCTACGCAGCAGATGTTGGCATAATTAGAGAGGGAGAGAGAAAAGTATGAAATTAATTTCAGGTTTAATGTAAATTTCAGTGATTGGCAGAGCTGTGCTAATCATCGCTCATGTACTAAGAAAATATGCACGCCGAAAAAGCTACAAGCTCACACACACTAACTGCACACGCTGAACACACTTATAAACACATGAATAATATTCACACACACACACACACATGAGAGGAGAAAAACATCATGTTCCGAGACACGTGGTATTTTTAAATACACCAATGATAGCTAATTCAGTTAAAATACACCAAAGATGTGTGTGTGTGTGTGTGTGTGTGTGTGCTGGTGTTCAAAGCATCACTAAAGCTAATAGCAGGCACATGGAAAAAACATTTGATGAGTAAAAAGCTTTAGTTTAGTTGAGATTCCATGAAAAATAACCCTGCAGAGAACGGTCTAAGCTCACTTGGGGATCGATCATATCATATTCTGATTTTGTATTCATCTTGAAAATCAGCCAAATGTGATCTCCTGTCTTCAGCGATGATGCTGGGTTTTGCTAACAGAATGCATTTATCAATTACATTAACAATTCACTCGTTCACTCTGGTTAGCTGAAGCTTCTACTGCAAATGATCCCTAGCTTCCCCGAGCTTCTTCCCAGTGTAAAGCATTACCGAGCATTGCGAAACCCGTTCTCCGCAGCAGTTGGTGAAATTACAATATTTGTCGTTTATCTTTCTCAATCCAGGTGTGCGTATGAAATATTTTCTTCGTATTTGAATCCATTCCAGCTCTTCATTCTCTGTTGTTCTCCTTAACTGTTTTATATATTATAAACCATCTGCTGCTTCTCCGACGTATCGCTGCATGTGTTTTTGTGTTTGAATTGTCTCACTAGGGCATCCTCAGAGACGCGCACGCAGAAAAAATATGCAAGCGCAGTCTCGTCACAGATGGAGACGAACGCAGCCACCACGCGCCAGCTGTCCAGGATGCAATTACTTCAGGCCCGCTGCCCGCTGAGAGGCCTCGACCATTCATAATTCACTACCACTACAGAGACAGAGAGCGAGAACGCGAACCAGAGAGGGAGAGAGAGACATTAGTGTATTATAAGTGCCCTTCTCTCTCTCTCTCTCTCTCTCTCTCTCGCACTCTCTCTCTCTGTCTCTCTCTCTCTTCAGCTGAGTAAGTCTGAGAAATAACAGATGTGTTACACCCACAAGACAGGCATATTTTAAACAACTGATTTACTCGAGAAATTTTTTTTTTCCCATGCAAATTCACTCCTCTGTACTTTTCTATCGTGCGTCGTATCAGAGATTGTCATTGCTGGTAAATTGGCAGGTGTCAAAGGTGCTGAGGAAACAAGCCATTAACAAATTCTCCAGCTTGTTTAGCTAGTAAGCTGTCAATCTCCTGTTGAGTCTGTTTCGATTTGGCTGAGGATGTGGTGTATTTTATTGTACAGTGGTACCTCGGCATACGAACATCCCAACTCACAGCTTAAGAACTGAAAGTCCGCAAGCGTAATTTTTGGCATAAAAGGGAACAAAATTATCATTTAGTACAAGATTTAGTGAAGACATAGCACTACGGGGCCCAAGAATGTTATTAAGGACAGTAGCAATAAGAAAACGGAGCCAATTTCTGTTTTGTTTTTAAAGTAGCTGGTGCCAAAGGGAATCATAAATTAAGGTTAAGTGACGTTTAATGGCGATTTCTTTCAATTTTTACTTCATTTACATGTCTTTTCTAAATGTTTTGATTTTTTTTATATGATTATAGTGTTGGAAATTGGTAATATTTGCAGTATTCTTTTTTCCTATGGGAAATACAAAATTTCAGCTTAAGAACGGATTGAGAAAAGTAGGTGCTTTTGCTGGTTGTGTATCTTGTGGAACATCAAGCTTTTTTCGATATCCTAACTTCCTAACAGGCAAAATCACAAATTAGTTAGTAAAAAATAGGACAGTGTTGCAGTATTGCATAGCGTTTTGTGTTTACTTACAAGTTAAAAAAAAACCAATTGGATTTTCCCCCATTGTGACCTCATATAAGGGAAATCCTCCCCTACTTGTTGCTCAGCCCCAGCTGTTCTCAACAGAGGCGTGGCTCAACAGTAGCTCATTTACCTAGACAATAAAAACACCTTCGTAGGAGGACGGGGGGACAGGGGCGGATGTTGGGGGTAAAATAAAGGGAGTTTGCGGTGTGAAAAGATCTGAGTGGGATTTCAGCTGACGCATTAACACACACACACACACACACACTTTGGGGGAGCTCTGAGACCTGTGTTAATTTGTTACAGAAATAGTCACATATGCTTGTGTAGGAAATTAAGGTGTGTGTGTGTAGTAAAAAAAAAAGCAAAAACAAAGATCACACAGCACAGTCCCTTCGCCCAGTCTCTTGTCTCAGAAGCCCTTTCTCACTCTTATTTCTGCACCAAAACAATGGTATTAATTACAAAAGACCTCAGCTCATTTTGTGGTCTTTATTAAGATAATAACAATTACTGACCATTGTTTAGTCTGAATGCAGGGAAAATCCTTGCTGCTATGAACGTCAGGGACAATGCTGTGGACACAGGATCAGCTAATTACGAGGGGCGTTCAAGTCAAACAGGGACTTTGATTGTGCAGAATAACAGAACACAATTCTGATACCATATATCTATACAGAGGATGTGGCAATAATGTGCATGCATTGTTCTGGAATGATTGTGTGTACAGTCCGAACAGAAAAATGTCTTTTAATGCAAGTTGGCGGGAAAGTTATCTTTTGATTAATAAGTATCAGGCGTTGCACTCACTGAATGTTCAGTGTATTCGGGTAAAACGTTTGCATCATTTAAATGTCTCACTGTGGCTAGGAGTCTCAGACATCATAGTGTCCTTGAAGTCTTCTGTAAATCTCAACCAGTTTTTCGCCTTCACTGACAAGAAACTGATCCGTTTTGACTTGAATGACCTTTTGTGTTTCTGCGTGCACACTATAAAATATTGTTTAAGTGATAACAGTTTAGCCAAACGTATACTGAAAGCAATAAACATTAATATTCATAGTGCACACTAATTTTATTGAAATCAGAACTAACAAGATGTGGACTGGGACTAGCGTGCCTGGTCACCATGTAGTTTAAATAAAACACATTTTAGAGAGCAACTGCATTCTAAATACAAATTCAAAATGACTCAAGATGAGTTCTTTTAACATTTTTCTTTATCTCTGTAGATTTGAATGGAATAAATTTTTTTTTACTTGAAAACAGGAAATTATTCACTCCCAGTGATTTTTTTTAAATATCCAAATATAGGCAATGACTACTGTTATAGTAATAATAATAATAATAATAATAATAATAATAATAATAATAATCAGCCAACATGAAGCAGAATTCAATAAAGACGTTTGATCGGATCCTTTAGAGAGGATACTCCTCCGGGTACTCCGGTTTCCTCCCACAGTCCAAAAATATGCAGATTAGGCTAATTGGCATTCCCAAATTGGCCGCTGTGTGTGAGTGTGTGTATGTGTATGTGACCTGTGCAGGGTGTACCCCAACTTGTGCCCTAAGTTTCTTGTTCCAGGTCCCTCAAGACCCTGTATACAGAATTAAGTGGTATATACAATGAGACTTTTCATTTAGATTGCATAAACACTAAGATTGATGAATTATTTGTACAAGTTGCAATCTCCTTCTTTTTGGTAAAAAAAAAATGTCTTTAATTGAGGCTCAAGTTATAAAGTAGGGTTGACAAGGCATCAAGTGAATCTACTTATCTGCAAAGTTCAAAGACTTGGTCTTGCATCCAGGTAGCATCCTGTCAAAAGTCAAAAGCAATTTATATGGTAAGTGAATGAGCTATTGAATACTATACAACCATGTTTATTTATCAAGTGAATGAAACAGTTGAGGGTTAGATTAAATTATTGTGTGTGTACCAGTACCTCATCTGCATAAATTATTGACTCAAAATGCAGGAAAAGGCATTCTGGAGAACCTAAATTTGCTAAATTTCCCAGGGGAGCCAACTCGCAAGGCCCACTTAGAAAGTCATGCCTTCAGTACTCCAACAGACCAGCATTTGCCAAATCCAATCTTAGCATCTGTGCGTGATAGATGCCAATATGAAGATGTTATGAAGACAGAGCTCGTCCATAAATACACAACATAGGGTAAGGAGAAAAAAAATCACTATTCCAGAAGGGTCACGTTATCAGTCTGGATTCAGCAAAGAAAACAACTAAGGAGATTGCTGAGATTACTGGAATAGGGTTAAGAACTGTCCTATGCATTATTAAAACCTGGAAGGAAAGTGCTCACTGTCAACTTTGTGGGAAACAAAATGAGGTAAAAAAATCATGACTAAAGATCACTCGAACACATGGGAAAGTTGTATTGTAAAAAATCTAAACAAACAAAAAAAACTATGCTTAATAGTGAAAGTAAAAGCATTTGCATACACTCACAATGTGATGGGAACTCAGGATTGGAACCATAAGACAACCACTTGTTAGAGAGACTAATCAAAAACAAAGCTTGAGCTTGATAGAGAGCATAAAGATTGGACTTTAGAGCAATGGAAAAAGGCCATATGGTATGATGAGTCCAGATTGACCCTGTTCTAGAGCGATGGTTGAAAGAAGGGAAGCACATGAAGCCATGCAAAATCATGCATAGTGTCCACTGTACAAGCCTCTGGAGGCAATGTTATGATCTGGAGTTGTTTTAGTTGGGCAGGTCTAGACTCAGCAACTTCTCACGTCTTATAACATCTATGCATGTTTTCTTCCCTGATGGCGCGGCCATATTCCAAGACTCGGATTGTTTAAGAGTGGTTCTGGGAGGATGACGGATCATTTTCAGACATGAAGTGTAATCAACGCTAAAAAGGTGTTCAAATGAAATTTTAGAGTGGACCGGCTGTATAATATTCTAATATTTATGGGTTAATAGTTATAACTAGGTTCACTGCATCTGACTCTGTCTCAGATATGGGATTTAAAATTTTTTAGATTAAACCAAAAAAACAAAACAAAACCCCAGCATAGCATGTTGATGTCATCACCGTTATTTACATCAAAATGATTAATGTTTCATGCAAGTACCAAGTTACAGTATGAGTTTTAGGCACAGCTTAAGTCCATTACAAAAAAATATGTATACTGTATATATTACACTGTTTGAAAAATCCTTGTAGATGGCATGATGGCTTAGTGATTTGCACTGTTGCCTTGCAACTTCAGTGTCTAGGTTTGATTCCCGCCTTGGGTCTGAGTGCATGGAGTTTGCGTGTGTTTGGTAACCCTGTGCTTACTGGGTTTCCTCTGGTTAATTGGCATTCCCAAAATTGCCTGTAGTGTGTGAATGAGCTGGTGAATATGTGTGTGCATGCCTTGTGATGGATTGGTACCCCATTCAGAGTGAACCCTGCTCCATGCCCTAAGTATTCTGGGATAGGCTCCAGGCCCCCCACAACCCTGTCTACAGGATAAAGTGGTAAAGATGATGAGTGAGACTCAGTAAAAAAATCTTTGAACTAAAACTGAAATACAAATACAATATAATTAAATTGTGCTTAAATGCCGTGAGGCACAATTGAATTGTATTGTATTTGTATAAGGTTAGTACAATATCTGAACATTACAGTTCCAAGAACTTCAAATTTATAGAACATCCAGGTTTTCTTGTTTCTTATGTATATCATTAGTTATATTAGATAAAGATGAAGTTCTATGCCTAGAATGACCTCAGATAGATCAGACCAACGTTTTTAATCTATTATAGCTCAGATACGGCACAGATGTGTATTCACACGGTCGTCTCCCATCTTTATTTTTTCCTCAGAAGGGGAACGCCGACACTCTTCCTTGAGGCAGGCCACTCAAAATGGCTCCTGCTCGAGAGCGACCAGCCCGAATTAGAACAAGTGCAGATTGGAGTGAGGGAAGAGTGGAGGAGAGGAGAGGAGTCAGACGAACATGAGGATGTTTTCCAATCTACCAGATGTGAGCCATTTCATCTTGTGATTTGAATGAGTTGTGCATCGTGTGTGAACAGATGTCCCAACCCCACCTCCTTTATCAACATTAGCTGATTGGGTTTTAGCATGCGGCGTGTGCTAGCACTCCCCCTCAGGTACAGAGGCAGAGATAATCCAGGCCTGTGCAGCTGTGCTGATGAGTGTGTGCGTTATACAGAGAGAGCGAGAGAGAGAGAGAGAGAGAGATCAAATAGCAATTCCTCTGTTTGTTTGCCCATAATTCATTTTTTTGTTTGTCAGTGTGTTAATATAGTGATGTAGATTATATGGTGGGTGGCGTAGCGGTTAGCACTGTCGCCTCACACCTCCAGGGTCGAGGGTTCGATTCTCTCCTCAGGTCTGTGTGCATGGAGCTTGGATGCTCTCCCTGTGCTTGGTGGGTTTCCTCCGTTCCGCTGTTCCCAAATTGTCCATATTTGGGAATACCAATTAGCGTTGAGTGCCCTGCAATGAATTGGCACCCCATCCAGTCTGTACCCTGCCTCGTGCCCGAACTCTCCCAGGGTAGGCTCCAGGTCCCCGCGACCCTGTAAACAGCATAAAGCAGGACAGTTGATGAATGAGTAAGTGAGTAGAAGAGGCTACGTATATGGCCAGTGGTGTGTGCACATGTCATCATCAAACCTATATGTGGTTCTTAACTAAATCAAAGTTTTAACTAAGAGTCTGAGTATGTTTTGTGACATTATGATTTCCCTTCACTGGACACAAGGCTCAGTCCTGTTCCATCATGACCATGTCTCAGTTCTCTTTGTTCCAAGTGGGAAGTTCCTCTGAAACGGGACGCTCAGCAAGCACATGTTTGAGTGGCATTGGGCATCAGGTGTCCACAAACTTTTGGCTCAAGGTATATGTTCGTCATGAATAACTGAATTGAATAACTGAAGTGACATACTTGTTTATTGCACACACACACACACACACACACACACACACACACACACACACACACACACACACACACACATTTGGAAGTACAAATTCTTCTCCAAACACACTTCTTACCCATAAATCTACACACAGAGCCATCAAACTGTGCCAGCTGTGTGTGTGTGTGTGTGTGTGTGTGTGTGTGTGTGTGTGTAT
>JAOVVA010000001.1:34599554-34621160 GCA_028565275.1 Leiocassis micropogon | reverse complement strand
ACCTCCACATCATTGCATTCAGTTTTTATTCACGATTTGTATAGTGTCCCAACTTTTTTGGAATCCGGTTTGTATATGTCAATCGGTTTTACTTCTTCATTCACGAGAAGTCCCAGTTTGACTTGAATGCCGCTGGTCTGAAGCCAAGACGCTTTGATGCTTACAAATATGGCAGACAGAGAAGAAGAAGAAGTTTAGCAGCATAATGCCAATATATACCACATGGCCAAAGTATGTGGGCACCAAACAATCACAGCCAGATGTGCTCTTTGAACATACTGTACCATTCTTGACTATTCTTCTAGTCCTCTCTTTCTGTAATACTAACCTCAATGATTCTGCAAAGGCTTTTCACTAGATTTTGGAGTGTGGCTGTGGGTATCTGTGTTCATTCAGCAACATAAGCAACTAGACATGCATTAATGTTGGCCAAAGAGGTCTGGGGTGCTGTCAGCGTTCTCATTTATCTCAAAGGTGTTCAGTGGGTTCAGTCCACGGCTCTGTGCAGGCCACTCGAATTCTTCCAATCTTACCACACTATGTGTTTATTGTGCACAGGGACATTGTACTGCCAGGACAGGTTTGAGCCCCAGTTTCAGTGACAAGAAATTGAAAATCAACAGAATACAAAGACATAGTAGACATGGTGCGATTTAAACTTTGTGGCAGGTAGACAGGTACAGTATGGGTGATGGTGAGGTGCTCACACACTTTTGGACATATAGTGTATAATGTATGACATAGTGTCACACTTTCTTATATACACTGCTTTTCCTGTACAGGGTGGCGGGGGGCCTGCAGAATTTGGGAATGCCCATCGCAGGGCACACACAGACACATTACTGGCAATTTCGGAACAGCGACTTGGCTAATAATCTGTCTTTGAACTGTGGGAGGAAACCAGAGTACCTTGAGAAAACCCACCAATCACGGGGAAAACGTAAACTCCATGCACACAGACCCAAGCCAGGAATTGAACTCTCGACCCTGGTGGTGCAAGTCCACATTGCTAACCACTACGCCATCATTCCAAATCTCATAAAATTCCATTTCTTAAATGCTGACATATCCATATCATCTCCTTTGTTTTTTTATTTTATTTATTTCCTTATGATATGTATACCTCAAATACTAGATCATTTCAGATCACATATTCAGCTCCACTTATTAGAGCAGAAGTTTTATCATACCACTTTTTGTGTTATATTTTTATTTTCATAATTTGCGTGATTTACAATACAGTTTTTGTAAAGGCAGGTAGTGTTAGAAAACTGTTATTTTATGTCAGGATTTTCCATTTCATTACAAATTACTTTTCTTCTTAAATGCACCCTTTACTTTTTATGATTCTTTTTGTTGAATAAAATAATATGCAATACAAAATATTTAATAAAACTTTAGAAGAAATGATTTTTGTAAAATAGCAGTTACTTTTCTGAAAAAAAAAAATGAAAAAAAATCAAATTACTGAAATGGAACATTGGTGCTGTCATATTACAATACTAATTCACATAATGACAATTCGTTATTAAAATGTAAATTACTGTAAAATAATGGTAGTTGTCCTGAAAGGTTAATTACTGTAATATTTTACGGCTATGTCAATTTACCATCTGGTAAATTACTGTAATTTAACAGTTTTGTACCACGCTTGGTGCCAGTCTACTGACTTTTTTCCCTTCTTTTTATCTTTTTTTTTCAAGATATTTTTAACAGTGCATTCATGCAGTTTTCTTCTTAATCTATCCTGGCAAGTGTCACCCTATTTCAGGAACATCGGGTGAAGTTAGCATCAGAATGCACCTTAAACGGGATGTGCAGGTGCATATCCAAACCCAGTGCACCATGCATACATATAGATTTAACTTTACCTGTCCATCTAGTGACACGTTTTGGGGGGGGAAGAAAACTGAAGAAGAAACCAAGACGGACATAGAAAGAACATGCAAAGCTCCACACATACATAAGTCAGAGCTCAGGGTTATAGCAGTGAGGTGACAACTATACTCGCTACGCCATCTAATACTAATTAAAGCTGGTTTAAATCAATTCTGTAAGTCTGTCTAACACATTGTTCCTATATCACTATACATTTTCTTCCATTCTAAACCATTGAGGGAGCACTCACGTTATTTTTAACACAGGAATAGATATAGGTGATTAGTCAGAATGCATTGATTTGCAGTAACTCTTCCGTCTAAAGGGGCACGTAGACATAAACCATGCCGCCAACCCCAATCCTCCACCCACCCCCGATCCTCAGGGCACATGACCTTCAGAGTGTCACCTGAGCATCACCATTACACCATTGAAGGCTGGCCAGAGGTTGGGGATACTCGGAAAAAGGAGCTGAAACAGAGTCTATGATCCAGAAATACACACACACACACACACACACACACACACATACATATAGTAACAGCCAATCCCTTTGTGCTGGTAATTGTATTGTTCTGGGGGCCGTGTGACATCTGCCAGCACTGAGCTATTTACCCCCTGCTGTCTCTCTCTCACTCTCTCTCGCTCTCTCTCTCTCTCACACACACACACACACACACACACACACAAATTAAGTAGCCCAATCAGACAATCAGAGAGGCTGGTTTCTATAGGACATCATTTCCCCCCATTGCAGTCACACACTGCTATAAATAGTTTACACATACACATACACAGCACACACACACACACACACACACACACACACACACACACACACACACACTCACACCCTCTTATTTATAGACATTCACACAAATAGTTTGATGATGGTGATTGTTGTTGCTGTTGTTGTTACATTCTCCCATCTACAGTATGTCAATCATTTTGTTACATATTGCAAGTTGGTACTATTTATTTCTATAAAGCTTTTCCTGAATGATGGAGTTATATATGGAAAGAGCCACTGGGATTTAATATAGAGCATGAGCCCATGCATTTGCATAAACCTGTGCAGTTCATTTGTCTAATCATGACGGATCTGTCAGGACATATCTGTGTGTAAGGCTCAGATTCTTGAAGTCTGGCACTGCAGGCGGGGACAACCTCAGGCGTAACCCTTCGACCCCGAGCTGCTGCCACGTGTCAAGCTGCTCTGAACAATCTTGTTAATGGGCCACTCTGCACCTCAATGAAACCACTGACCTCATTAAGAGCCCCATCAAAGCCTCACTCACAAACAGCACATTAGCACAAGATGACAAGCAAGACAGCGAGAGAGAGAGAGAGAGAGAGAGAGAGAGAGAGATGCACAAAAAAGTCTTACAGGAAACTCAGAGGAGTGGCTCCATCAATGATAAGAAATGATCAGAAACATATTAAATCGGTTCAGCGATCAAAGGATTGTTATAAAGCGCCTGGTCTACCTTTAATAGATATTGGCCAAGTGAAAGTCAAAGAAAGCTGCATGTGCATACCATGACTTAATAAATAACAGAGACAAAAACATCACATTTCTCCAAATTCCTGGAAAGCAGAAACAAAAGTGAGGCTAAGACGTTTTTTTATAGATGAATTTAACTGCCTTTTTATACTTTGCATAATCTCCGACATTGAATACAAATTGTTTCTCAGGATGCTAGGTTCACGCTAGCGTGGCTCGAACCCAAATCCACAAATACACGTAACTACGCCTTTTAAATGTGGCCTATTTCCAGGCTGAAAATTTTTAAACAAAAGCTCAGAAACAAAATATAATATTATCTCTATCGCATAGTCATATTGCATATACAGTTTCCACTACTTCTGCATTACTACTACTGAGTAGTAAAGCAGTGACATAGAGATCTGACTTTAATATCTGCCTTATTATGTGATATATTTTATGCGTCTTATTCAGACAAGAAGAATGTTTCACAGGACAGAGCTGTCATTGATGCCGAGAAACAGGTTTTAATAATGTAACCTTTTTTTTTTTAAACGTAGCATTTCTACAATATTATTTTTTTTAAAAACACTAAAAGCTTTTGCACTTAGCATAAAAAAAAAATACTTTAAGCATTCGGTAAAATCTGACCCTTCGAAGTGTTCAAATAAGTAAAATCAAACCGAACTGAGGCTTTAACTCCGAGTGGAAATGCTACACGGAGTGTAACAAGTGTATGCAAACAGCACTAGAGACAAAAAGCCAATGCTGAATGCTCTTACTTCAGCTCTCCCATGCTAATTAAAGCACTCTGATGGAATATCTATCAGCTTGTCACCGAGAGAGCTTCTCTTAATCTGCTCCCAAACTTCACGGCTTAAAGAGCACAGCTAATTAACCACACGCCAAAACAGGAATACATTTCAATATTGATTCCTCTGCCTCCCTGGTGCATCGAGTATGATTATGAATATTTTAGAAGCACATTTAACGCAGAGGAGACGCTTCAGAATGAGAGAGACAGAAAGAGAGAGAGCGCGCGTCTTCCACATCCAGCCTAGGGCTAATGACCCTGGCCTCTCCCAACAAAGCAGCTTCATGTTTTGAAGAAAGTCAATATCGCAGGAGCCCAGTCAGCAACATTAAGGCTCGCACAGACACCACGGGACCTGAGAGGGAGAAGAAAAAAATTAACAACACGTGCCTAACAATCCTTCCTGCTATTTAGTGGGATGCTGGGCCACTCTACTTGAAATGTGAAGTAGTAATGAACATTTACATGAGATGAATCCTGAACACGAAGCTCTCCATCCTTTTTAGCTATGCATGATGGTTTACAGCTCAAATGGTCACAGGCTGCCTGTCCCTTAAGCAGATTTCAGAAACGGTGGCAAAAGAACGTCAGAATCTCGACTTGCAAATTTTTTCCTACATTCTTATTTTATTTTTAACCAATGTACATTTTGTAACAGCGCATTTCAATGTCGTCTTTCATTTAAATACATTGCATTCTTAAGAACTGTAAGTCAATCTTCGGATTGACATTTTTATCCTAAAAAACGTTCACATATAATGTTTGAAATTCTATGACGAAAAAACTAAAGAACACCTACAGTACAGTAAGAACAGGAGAAAATTCAAAATAAAGGGCATTTCAGATTGACAGCTAACATTTATACGTTAAAAAAAAAAAAAAGTATAATTTTTTTTCTCTCCTCCTTTCTTTCTCTCTCTCTATCTGTCCCTTCATGGTGGCTCAGTGTCTTTTCTGCATCATGGCTGAGCCACTCTCCCTGAGCACCGAGACAGCATATGGTGCTGTCTATCTGTGAATACACCACCAGAACAGCGTGACAGTCTCACAGAGAGAGAGAGAGAGAGAGAGAGAGAGAGAGAGAGAGAGAGAGAGCATATGTGATAAGCAAGAGTAAGAGATGAGAGAGTGCGGGAAAAGCATGACAGACAGATGCCAAGCTGAGAATAGAGATGAAGGGAGCATGAATGGGAAAGATGAAGGCCTGCAGGAAGTAAGGAAGAAAAAGATTTCAGACAAGAAGTTTAACTTTACTCATGGAGATTTACTCATGACCATGTCACATAACCAGCCCCTAAAACACATCATCGCCGGCATCATTGTCCTGTGAGCATGGAGGAAGAGAATTAAGCAGGTGCATATCCAAATTAAATCAGAACTTCTGTAGAACAGGAGAACCGGATTGAATAAAAGAATCTAAGCGCACCATCTGGAAGCAGCTCCGTCATGTTGTGGAGTATAAAAGCCTGAACCGTTCCCCGCAAATAAATGAACAAATAACCAAATAAACAAAAGGGAATGAGGCCCAGGTTTTATGCAGCGACCTGCTAGCAGCAGGTCTGATTAGGAAGGGAAGGTCTTGATTGTCTCTCTGCTCACTCATTTCCGCAGCCTTCAGAGAGCGCTGAAAGGGAACGGAGCAGATCAATAACTCATTAGAGAGAGAGAGACCATCAGCAGAGCCGGCGTGTGCCGAGAACTCAGTCTGCTGAGGCAGAAGATATAGACTGGAGCATCGCTGAAAGATAGAGAAAGTTTCCCTCACATTTAGAAACTTCGGATCTCAAAACATGATCTTAGAGGAATTACAATGAGTTACAGCGACTTTGCAGAAATTTAGACTTCCAAATTAACCTCAGTATATTAAATGGAAGTTTAAAACAGGAGGACATAAATCTATAGTCTTCATCATCATCATCATCATTAATGGTTGATGGTGTAAGGAGGGTTTGTTAGACTGCAGCCTGTACATGTTCATGTGTCTCTGAATGAATTAGATGTTTATGAGTAGACACCTGCCACTCAAATACAGTTTTATGACAGCACTCAAGGAAAAGGTACCACCGGAATCCTGTCACTGGCTCGTCAGAGAAAGTGATGGTTATGAACGTTTACGTATATCACGTCTCAGAATTCCTGTCAAAATAGCTTGTGTTAGCTAGACCCGTATCGAGAATATTTAAACATTAAAAAAGACGTCCGATCTTACAAATTCTGAAATGAGTTTATCAGAGGAGGAGGCCCACTCAGGCTAGCTTACCCTCAGACATGACGTTAGGCTAAGGTTTCACCACACATTCACCTCATAGCTCATTGTAAAATACTCAGTGAAACAAAGGAAGAGGTGAACAGCAACAGTTGTACTTCTTTCATTCTCAACAAGCAAGTTCTAACCAATGTACAGACAAAACCTTTCTTTCATTTATATACATTATTAAAATGACTAGTCTTAAGAAACTGAGGAACCCTGGCTTCCTTTGGCCCCAGGAAGAAAACACCACTGATTGACAATAAAGATCACATAGATTTCTACTGGCTGTAAATTCTATCAGAAATCTCATCCATCTGGGAGCCGTTCAAAACATGTTTGTGTCAGTGAAAAGCCAAGCGAAGCTAGGTTACATATTTTTGTGAGTTTTTCTTTTACAGTAGCACCATGGGTCCCATGAATGTTAGCAAGCCACTTTCAAGCCACTGAGCCACTTTCAGTTTTTTGTTTTTGTTTTCACCCGATTTTGTCCCTAAATTAGTTGTGTCCAATTCCTCCCCGTCACTAGGGGGCTCCCAAGTTAAGCTACTACTACCACTCAGTCGGGAGGGCCGAAGACTATCACGTGTTTCCTCCGAACCACGTGACGCCAGGCGACCGCATCTTTTCGAACAGTTCACTCACACACCTTTGGGAGCGCCGTAACACACTCGGAGGACAGCGCTATCCGCTCCTTCCGTTCGCGTGAGCTCATAGACGCCCCTGATTGGCTGTAGAGCTGTGACTAATGTGGGAGCACTAAGTACCTCTCATTTCTAACTCCAATCAGCTCTCTCTAGACCTCCGTCTGTGAGAGGTTACAGCATCACCCCGGAATCGAACTCGCGATCTCCAGATGATAGGGCGAGCACTTTACCACCAGTATTGTTTTTAACGCTGAATTATCTGCATTTACATTACTTTCTATAGTAAAATGCATTTTGCAATACAAAATTTCACCTTAAGAACTCTCCTCCCGAACGGATTAATATGCCAAGGTACCACTGTATATAGATGTTGACGCTTCGTTTTATTCAACATAAAGACTGAGACTATGCAGCTCACGGTATGGTTCACAGTAGAGTTAATCTCTCTGCAGATCTTGTTCTTTCTTTCTCATTGGGCTTATTTGTACTCGCAACAGAAACTCTGCACAAAAATATGCATAATCATGACAAAACTTGCTCTGATCTGGTGTTTTAGGTGATAAACACATACTGTGTCCTGTCTTTGATTCCCAAACTGCATTGAACAGTGACCATGACTTTTGGGAAGTTTGTAAATGAAAAATTCCTGTAATTGTAATTTTGCATGCCAGGTTGTTTGCATGATGTTGTTTGCCTTACAACTACTGTAAAAGCTGTTATTTTCCCCTATATTCATATACTCCATCCGTTCATCCATCTAGGAATCTCTGTAGTCCAACTAGGGACTGTGGAGGCCAGTGGTGACCATTGTATTTATTTCCCAATTTTTCAGAACCTCCAGTCAACATTCACTTGCACATTTACACTCTATAGGCAATTTGGAAATGCCAGTTGGCCCAATCTGCATGTCTTTGGTCTGTAGGAGGTAACCGGAGTACCCGGAGGAAACCCACCAAGCGTGGAGAGAACGGGAAAACAGACACTGAGGCAGGAATCAAACCCAGGCCCTAGAGGTGCAAGGTGACAGTGCTAACCGCTAAGGCACTGTATGCTCATATAGCCTAAAGTACAGACTGCTGTAAATCCTCGGTACTGTAGCTTGCACATTATATCTGAGCAATTAATGTAAAAAATAAAATAAACTCACTTAGTTTTTTTCATTTAAAGGGAAAGTTGGAAAGTATCAGATCAAACAGGTGAGTTTATTATGCCATCCCAACAGATGTTCAGAGATCACACCATTGAATGAAAAGAGCAGCAGCAAACTAAAAAAGCTAAGGGTTACCAAAAGCTATAAGCAATGAAATTTGACACAAAGCTACAGTTACAAAATCAAAGACTAAAGCAAAGGCAAGAGAGGACATACACAGTCTGGAGTAGCAAACAAGAAAAAAGCAAACGTTAGGGAGGCATGGATAAGACAAAGGTGATGCAGAGTGCAAAACAGGATGTGAACAGATTGTCTTCATGATGCATAACCATTCGGAGACTTTGCTTCTCTTCTCTCAATCTGCACTCCTCATTCTATCGCTTCACGTGATTAACATATCATGTCGCATCCCCTGATCGAACAAATCCTGCTTGGCTGTGTTCTGAAATCCTGTGAGATTTCCGAATCACACCTGCTAAACATGATTCATCACTGATTCCGAGACCAGACTGCATCAACTGAACACCAGAATGGAGTTGCATATGTGGCTCACACACTGTGGTCCCAGCGGGCACGGGGTCTGTGCATTGATACCCTCCACATGGCTGCCCGTCTGTGGCACTACCGTCTGGGCAATTTCCTGCTTAACTGCCCTGGTTAGAGGGCTAATTTCTGACCCTGCCAGGGATTTGCTGGCATAGTTAGCTCACCCATAGCAGGAAGGAAACAGTGGATCATGACTTCATGAGAAAACTTTTATTTGTAAACTTTATTTAATGAACTCGTGGAGAAACATAATGCAACTATCTGGATCTGTTTAACACATGAAACATTCATACCTTTACATGGAATTAAATTAGAAATGAGTGCACAGCCTATTCATACTGTATTTATTCCTGTTTAGAACACATTATCTTTATATTTATTCAGCTTAACATATTCATATTCCGTTACAGCTTTAACTAAAGGTTTAAGACAGTTCAAGTGCCGCAGAATTCAGTGCTTAGCACTTAAAGGTTAAGATTTTCTCAGGTGTACTCATGTGGCAGTGCCCTGCGATGGATTGACACCCTGCCCAGGGTGTACCCCACCTCGTCCCCTAAGTCTCCTGGGATAGGCCCCCCTGTGACCCAGTATACAGGATTTAACGGTATAGACAATGAGTGACTGAGTGAGTAAATGAGTGAGTGAGTACTCATGTGGCCTGAACTCGTTCCCTAGCTCAAAGACACATGTGCAACCATGAACATTAAAAGACAATCTCAACTAACCCAATGTCACTTAAAGACATTTGAACCCAATACACTGAAAGAGTTGATTTTCTGTGGACAAATATGTGAAAAAGAGATGTGACACAAAATAATTTATCCATTGCTCTCACATGCCTGTACATTCACATAAATTGATAATGACCATAAATAATTAATTCCCTGTGCCACCTTAAAGTAAGCCCCATAACAGAGGGCAAAGGCAGGGTCTCCTCCATCTTGCAAGGTTCACAAGTCCAGCATCGCTAGCATATGCTATTGAATAGCTAGCGTCTGGTTTCCTAGCAGCAGTGTGCTTCCTCGTGCCATGCCTTGATGATCACTTATCCCCCTGCCACCACGCATATGCTTGGGACACAGAGCAGTTGGACATGGCCGTGGGCTAAAGTGGGTCAGCCCACCGCAGATGGAGCCAACCCCCAGTGGGTCATCATCAGCTGAACACGAAAATAACACCACCAAGCTGCTGCTTTAAAAAAAAAAAAAAACTTCACAGAAAGCATCTGTTCTCCTTCGCAAAAATATATATATATATATATATAAATACAGCATGTTAAAAAAAATTCCAATCTGGGTCATGGAGCTCAAAGCAAAGCATCGCAAGGCTCCCAAATGAAACGAACGTCTGTATCTCTTAAATAATGCCCATGATGTGCCTTTGTCAGATGCTATTCCCGGTACTGATGTAGCTGCTCCACTTAAAGATAAACAAACCATGTAATTCACTTGAGGGCTATGCTTTATTCAGAAGTTCTCCTCCACATCTTAACCTCCTGTGGTTTTAGCACTTTGGCAACATTTAGAGAACATGACAGGATTACCCGTAGAGAAAGACACGTATCCTTTCCGAGTACTGAGAGCTTTGTAATTAACTCAAAAGCAATGCCATTTGCAAAGATAGTCAGCTTTTGGGATTATCCTGGAAGAGAAAACATGTGCATCCCTCAAGGTAACCATTTTATTTAGCAGCATCACCAACATGGCAGAAACAACAAAACATTCAGTGCTTTAGAAGGAGCCATGGACGTCTTGAAGGTCTACAGAGTAAAGAAGGCCAGAGAAGACACGCTCCCTGAAAAGAATAGTCTCCACAATTGTGACGGCCTAGTCCTCTGCACCCGTAGAGAAAAATGTTGAAATATGATTGTGAATCCACATTTCAGACCAAAAACTGACACAGACATTTAATACTACAGCCTCTCTACCGATAACAATCCTTCAGCAAATTCAATTCAGCATGTGAAATTCGGTATGTGCATCAGTATGCATGGCACGAGTCTGGCGTGTTTTTCCTACGCTGCTGCAATTCTTGGAAAGAAGTCAAGTTTGCAGCTGCAGCTCCAAATAATTCACAGCCCCCCCTCTGCACCTGGGAGGAGCTACAGGTAGTTGATGAAGTGGCGGTGCCAAGCATCCCAACTGGTAAAGACAATGCGCAGCTGGCGGGAGTCAGCTCGGCCAGATGCCACCACCACCACCGTGCCATGTGTTCTGAGCAGGGCAAAGAAGGGTGGAGGGGTGCAGGGCGGTGATGAAGAGCGTGCCAAGACATTCTGATCTGGTGCCAACCCAACGCGTTCTGGCACGCCATTCGACTTCCGAGCGATTCTAACACGGTGGTATATAAAAAGAGGTGTCTCCGATCACTCTCTTTGTCTCAATGTTGTTTCTATAATCCTGTGCCAAACTACCGGAAAGTTGGCATCCAGCGTTTTACCTCATGAAAGATCGTCCAGGCTTAGAACTTCAACACGGGAGATAGCCAGCGATCGGTGGTACTAAAGCTCGGCTGGACAGCTTCCCATCACGCAGTCGTCGCGATCCGTTTTGGTTATTGTATTCCCTTTTTCCGAAAGGCTTGTGCCAAGAATGTGGCTGAAGCCCATGAGTGCAAGTGGTAACCATGTCACAGAGACTTGATCATCTTCCAAATAGTCCTCAGGAAAAACAAGAATCACATATTACGCGCCGAGGTTCGCCTGGATAACACACCATTAGCATCATACTCGCAATTAAAAGCACGGCAAAAGTATCCTATTTGCCCATTCCTAGTGGGCATTCTCTCTTCTTTGTGTGAGAACGGACCGCTCAGTGACGATGCTACTCCTCAAACTGGAGGGGAGATACTGAGACAAAGCTTCCAGTTTGCAGGAACATGCCATCCTCGTTTGCGACGGAGGGGTTTAGGGAAGGGAAAACTTTTTGAACGAGTGCCATCTCTGCGCAGTCCTTATCAGAGGCCCGCGACTGCCAGCTGGTGGCTGAGTGTGCCCGTGCTGTGAGCCGCTGCCAAAAGCAGGAGGCTCGCACTGAGCCTGGCTAACAACAGCCTGTTGGCACAACACATGTTTAGGTGCCAATCCACCAATTTAACTGTGCCGTATGGCCACCTACATATGTCGACTCTTGCCTTATTTGTTTTTAGAGGATGTTGCCGAATAAAACACAGATACCCCAAAGAAAATTGTTAGATAACGTCTTTATAAATAACACATTGTTGTCTATCAGTGACATTAGCAAAAATATTTCAAGCATTGTTGGAACAGTAACTGTACAACTTCTTTCTTGCAGTATTATTAAAAGAATACAAAAAGTTGCTATTAAGTGGCATGGCACACTTTTTTACTTAGGAACTTAAACATAAAAACACACACAAACTCAGGGATGGAAAAAAAAACACTAAAAGAACAGCCGTTTATGTCAAAATCCAGCTGAATAATGACTTCTAATGACCTTGACACCTAGTTTTCCTTATGTAGTCAATACACAATAGCTTCTTTTTAACTATATAATGCCTGATAACAAAATAAGCACCTGCCGGGGAAAAAAATGTTATTAGGTGCACTCCATCCATGAACCTTTATAGTCCAACAATGGTGGGGACCAATGGTGATTACTACTATATTTATTCCCATTTTGTACGGCCATGGTAGAACCTCCGGTCAACATTTACGTGCATTCACACACTACGGGCAATTTTGGAACATCATTTAATCTAATCTGCATGTCTTTGGACTGTGGGAAGAAACCGGAGTACCCACAGGAAAACCACTAAGCACGGGGGAACATGCAAACTCCATGCACACAGACCCCGAGGCAGGAATCGAACCCAGACCCAGGAGGTGCGTGGTGACAGTGAATAACTACTTAATAACCACTAAGCCGCCACGCCGCTTAGTAGGTGCACTGACTAATGCTAAAATGCGTCTTTGTGTAAATGAGTGCATGAATGCTTGTGTACAAGCTGCATCTCATTTTGGTTTAATCATGCCAGTGTTCTCTGAGCCTGATAATATTTAATGTCGAAACACTTAATAACTTATTAATATTTTTGTGTACATTTAGCATGAGCTCATTTCCTATAGCTAAATAATCAGATTATATATATATATATATATATATATAAAACATAAATATAAAGTTAAGTTTCTGTAAATAATTCCTTAAAAAACATACACACACACACACAAATAATAATAACTAGTGACGCTGCATTTTGTACGTTTAGGAGCTGTTGCGCGCATGCGCAGTTTTTTTTTTTTTTTTTTTGCTTAAATCCGTGCAGTCTATTATGAAACGATTTATATTTAAAAACATGTAAAGTATATACAAATGTCTCATTGACAAATTTTATTAGGAAAAAAATATTCCAACGCTTAAACAGCGATTGAGGTGTTCCTGAAGGTTCCTCCCGCTCTCGGTTTCCCCCCGGAACATTAAAGCGCCGTACGCGGTCATCATGTGTTTTAGGTAAGAGCAGCTTGATGTTGATTTTTCAAAGTGCTCTAGTATTCGCAAATAGGTTCTATTAAATAATTTTGTAACGCGGATGTACTGTTAAATAATATATCTAGAGTTTCTAAATTTACAAATTAAAAATGTACGTAATCGGAGTTTATATATCTTGTGTTACTTCTATAAGGTCCGTGTATAACGTATTTACTCTGCTTCTTTTGTTTTAGTTCCTCCCAAACCTTCATACACTGATCAGCCATTACATTATGACCACCTGCCTAGTATTGAGTAGGTTCCCCTTTTACCACCATAACGTAATGCACTTTGTGTTCTGACACCTTTCTATCACAACCAGACTTCACTCCCCATGTGCATCAGTAAGCCTTGGCCACTCATGACCCTGTCCCTACCCCAGTTTTGGTATGTCCTGATCACCGTAAGCTGTTTTGGAGTTGCTCTGACCCAGTTCTCCAGCCCTTGTCAAAGTCACTTAAATCCTTACGTTTGCCCATTTTATTTTGCTCCCAACACATCGAGTTCAAGAAAAAAAAACTTTCACTTTCTGCCTAACGAATCCCACCCACTTCCATGCACCATTGTAACAAGATATTGAAAATGTAGCTATTGTGAGAAGGGCCAAATTGTGATGGCAAGTGGACTGGGTCAGAGCAACTCCAAAACTGCAGCTCTTGTGAGATGTTCCCAGGCTGCAGTGGTCAAGACCTACCAAAAGTGATCCAAGAAATGAAAACCAGTGAACTGGTAACAGGGTCATGTGTGGCCGAGGCTTACTGATGCACACGGTCCAATAGAAGAGCTAGTGTAGCTTAAATTGAGAAAAAGGTTCCAATAGAAAGGTGTATCATGGTCTTCGTGGCAAAAGGGGACCTTCTCAGTGTTACATGGGTGATCGTAATGTTATGGCTGATCGGTGTATAAATTTTTTTCAATTATGTGCATTTATAGAGTTAATAAAATATGTCAGTTTGAAAAAAAAGTCTTGGTAATAGAAGAAAACGTATTGATTTCTTTCATATGTCAAACAACGTTCCATTATACAGGAAAATGGTGAAATAACGCTTCATTTGTTCTTGATGCTAATACAGTGTTTTATTTTGTTTTGTCTGCTTAGCTTCTTTGATAAATATTATGATTAGGGATGTTCCTCGAATTGTGGTTGAAATAAAGACCTTCCATCATGCTGTGTACTTCCACTACGGTCATGCGGAGATCCGTTCTGAACACTTTACAATACAAACGCTGCAGATATTCACTTAAATGGCTGCTGGGAAACCTAGTCCAAAGAACGTTGACGTCCTCTGGTCCCCGAACATCCAGATCACGAGAAAGAGTCACCCCGGTTTTTACCAAAGCCTTGGCTTATGGAGATAAAGTGGCTATTATAGATGAGAGCCGGAGTCACAGCTATAGCTGTCTTTACCAGAGCAGCAGAGGCCTAGCAGCACAGATACGCCAAGCACTATCCTGCCACTCGGGAGATCTACAGGGCAAGCGCATTTCCTTTCTGTGCGCCAACGATGCGTCCTACACCGTGGCTCAGTGGGCAACATGGATGTGCGGCGGGACGGCCGTGCCGCTCTACAGGAAGCACCCGGTGTCAGAGATGGAGTATGTCATCTCAGACTCTCAGAGTTCACTGGTGCTCGCTGGTGAGAGTTACGCTGTCATGCTGGAGCCTCTAGCACAGAAACTGGGGCTGCCATGTCTGCATCTCCCTCCTACTGCCAGTCTGGACACCCTGCAGACAACAGAGCCATCCTGCCCATCGGAGGAGGTGATCTCTGATTGGGCAGAGAAACCAGCCATGATTGTTTACACCAGCGGAACGACAGGAAGACCAAAAGGAGTCCTGCACACACACAGCAGCCTGCAGGCGATGGTAAGAGACTGGTATAGCTATTTGGCTGTGGTATTAGCATGGATGTTGAAGCTTTGAAATCTAAGATGTTAGAGAGCAAGACTGGGTAAAAGATTAAAACTCTGCTTCATTATTACCTTTATGTCAAGAGACAAGGGCTAAATCTTTTTGTGCCGCCATCAGCAGGGAGCCGAATGGAATTGTTGGTAATTAAGGAAAGTTAAAACCCAGGGTTGAAATGGATGAACATGTCAAAGAAAGAGAGTTTTGATTCAGATGGCCAACTTTAGTTCTAATCCTCTTATTGCTTAGTTTACCGTAAAAATAAGTAAGGAAGTGTCTTTCTAGCAATAATGACGGTAACGTTTGGTAGCGGCATTTCAAAGCATTATCATACGAATCATTTAAAGATCCAATTTCAAGTTCAACCTTGGGCCACACCTAGTACAATATCTGTCAGTTTCCTCCCACAGTCCAAAGACATGCAGGGTAGACTGATTGGCGTTTTCAAATTACTTGTAGTGAGTGTGTGTGTGTGCACTTGTGTGCCCTGGACAGGCTCCAGGCATAAGCGGTATACAGAATCTACCAAGTATTCAAGCTTATTTACATGGACTAAAATAAAATACTGTCACTAAATCTAGTTGCGTGAAGGTAACCTCGTGTTTATTAGTTTCTAAAATCCCTCTTTCACAACATTGCCACCGTGACCGTCGCTAATTATTATGAGCTGTGATTTCTTGTCTTTTTGATGTCTTCTCATTCACCATGATGACTGCAAGTGCTGCATATTAATTATTTATATTGATATAAAAAAATCACCACATTGGTCTTTTCTGGTCACCAAATGAAAAAGACACACACACACACTGCTAGTTTTAAGTGCAAAAGAAATGCACTGATGAGTAAGACCTCTGATTAGACTGGTTTAGCGTGAGTCTCTGAGTCCATAGGTCATGTTCTGTGTACTTCAGGCAAAACTCCAGATGAATTACTGACTATGTGTACATAAGCCGTAATAAATTGCACCTTTTTGTGATTAGGTAATTGCACAGGTTCATACTGAGGTTTTGATTCATAATTATTATAATTTATAACTGTGCAGCACATAAATAAACAAACAAACAAATATTTTTTCCTAAAATGATTCCTTTTGACCCGAGTCTTGCTTAAGGATGCAGCTGTGGCTTTCTGGCAGTCCTAGTATGTTAACTTCTAAGTAAAGAACTGCCTTTAAACAGCTTTAAAGATTCTAGAAAACAATATTTGTGGCTATTGAAGCTTATGATAGGCTTTAATTAGAGTCAATTACTATCAACGTACCTGTGAAGGCCTACCTTAAAACTCAGTGCCCCTGAAGGTACCACGTTCAACTACCATGGAACCACACAGCCATCTGACCGCTCAGAAAGGAGAGGCATAAAAAGCACAAGTCAATCCCAGAACAACAACAAAGGACCTTGTGAAGACTTTATGGAACAGGTATAAAAGTATTTATTTCGAGACTGATATCAGCATAACCTGAAAGGCTGCTCAGCAAGGAAGAAGCCACTGCAACAAAGCCACACACACACAAAAAAAAACAATCCAGACTATGGCTTGCAAATCATATTTTTTGGAGAAATGCCCTCTGGTCTGATGAAACATGAAACAAAATTTGATCATAATGACCATCTTTGTCTGGAGGGAAAAGGGGGAAGCTTGTAAGCCAAAGAACACCATCCCAACCGTAACGCACAGGGAGTGGCAGCATGATGGTGTGGGGGTGCTTTGCTCCAGGAGGGGATTGGTGCACTTCACAACGTAGATAGCATCATAAGGAGGGAAGATTTTGTGGAAATATTGAAGTAATATTTCAAGACGTCAGCCAGGATGTTAAAGCTTGGTCATAAATGGGTCTTCCAATATAGACAATGACCCCCAGGCATACACTAGCATTTAAAAGTTTGGACACACTTTCTTACTTCATGGTCGTTCCTGATTTTTATTTCTTTCTACACTGTCAAACAATGCTAAAGTCATCCAAAATATTTAATAATCCCCTTTGAACAGTTGATATTGAGATGTGTCTGCTACTTACTGTATGCTCTGTAAAGCCTTCATAACAGCTCTAATTTGAGGTGCTCTTAAATGATATCTGATATATCTGATATCTGAGGCTGGTAACTCTAAATGAACTTTGCAGTTTCACTGCAGTAGAGGTAAGTTTTGGTCTTGCTTTCCTGAGATGGTCTTCATGAGAGCCAGTTTCATCGTGGTGCTTGATGGGTTTTGCAAATGCACAAATGACAAAACTGTTCTTTCAAGAACTACTGTATTCCAGAACAGCTCACTTTCATGTCTTAAAATAACAACTGACTGTCGTTGTCTTAATTAACTATCTCTAGTATTGTTTTAAAATGTAGAAAAATAAATCTAAACTTGTGTCCAAACTTTTGACAAAGTTGTGGCAAAGTGGCTCATGGACAATAAAGTCAAGGTATTAGAACGGCCTGGCCTCAGTCCAGTAGTCGATTTGTAGGCAGGACTGAAAACCCTGTGCACGCAAGGACCCATAGAAACCACCAGTTCTGTCAGGAGTAAGGGGCTAAAATTCAAGCAACTTATTTTACGAAGCTTGTGGAAGGCTACCCTAATGTAAACCTCTGATGCACTGGGAATGTGATCAGTGGAAATAAAATCTGAAATGAATCTTCCTTTCTATTATTATTCTGATGTTTAACATTCTTTCACAAAACTGAGTTTAAATGTATTTGGCATAGGTGTATGTAAACTTCTGGTTTCAACTGTAGCTGCTTTACACGGTTACACAGAGCAGCCTCGCTTATTTTCTCATAAGGTAAATGAGATTGTTTTTTTTTTGTCCAATAAAGCCCAAAGTCCTCTGTTCTTAACACTCTTTTGTGACTGAAACTTTATAACTCTTAAAGTTTAGCAGCGAAAAATACTGCTAATTTTAGATTATATGTAGTCTGCTGCACTAATCCATGTAAGTAATTCCCTATGGAAGCAGTTAAAAACAGTAAAATGTTAAAAAGTACACACGAAAAAAAATCATTAATTTAAACCTGTGATTAGATTTTCAGCCAGCATTATTGTCAGAGTTGCAGTTTTAGAAAACTAATCAACACCTTCTGACCAATTAGATTTGATAATTTAAAGTATCACTTCAAGTTTCATATTTAAATTGGAAATACAGTTATTAAAAAATATTTAGCGTATAATCTGTTTTAATTGTGTTCCATAGTATGTTATTGCAGAATATAAGAAAGTGCATGTTTGTGTCTTGATCAGGCAGATGTTAAATAAATAAATTAATTAAAAAAACGTCATCATATTTTATGCTTCACTGAAACATTTCCTTAAGAAAAGTTTCCAATCGTTTATTCCAAAGTGCTGTAGAACCTTAAGTAAGGACATAGCTGAGAAGCGTACGCATTAAGAGTCTTGTTGTTTGTGATAAAGAAACTTGTAATGGCCAGATGTGTAGCGTGAAGAAAACAAACGCTCAGGAAATTTGGAATGAGAAAGAAAGTTAGAGTATTCTTCTCCCTGCTGATCAGGAAGCCGTTCCTGCAGAGAGATGAGCTGCTCGTCCTCGTGTTTGGGCGCACAAAATTTTGTTGCTGTCCTTGGTGCTGAACTAACACTGTTGTAGAAACGGCTGTACTTGTGAGCATCACGCATGGCTCTCTGGCCGTCCTAGGATTAAAACTCACATCTGATTAGGGATGGAAATCACTAGGGACCAGCCGATACGATCTTATCACGATACTCAGGTGCCGATTCGATTTGAATTGCGATTTTGTAAGTATCACGATTTTATAAATATCCAGATTCAATAAAAAATTTTTTTACTACATTTCTAAACAAACTTAGCAAATAATTTACTCCTACCACACAGGATGCTGTGAATAGTTTAAAGTGCACCACCTATAGGATTGTAGAGGAACTGCAACATATTACTCCCTCAAATGCAAACATTTTCAAATGCAAATTCTCTCATACTTCCTCAAATGCAAATTTTTATAAATCGATTTTGTAGTCAGTGTTTATTGGTGATTATTGGTTCACGAATGCCCCTAAATTCCAAGAACAAATCTGTTCACGACCCATAAATTTGCCTAAAATTTGTCTCACAAACTCATCCTCGGAACATGGTCCAGAAACCACCATCCCAAGCTGCCGCTATCAGCTGAACGAAGGCATGAATGCGTCACCCAGCATCAGTTTTGCTCAGTCCCCAGTCGTGGATTGCGCACATGATAAAAGAATTTTGTGTAAAGTGGATTGATGCCCAAGTCTTTGCCGAGAAGTATCATCCAAACAAAACTGTCTCAGAGTGCTACACTTTATAAACAATAACATGGTGTCTTACTTTAGGATAATTGTGCAGTGAAGAAAAAAAAAATCTTTGGATAGATTTTTTGAGAAAACGGCAGCCATGTATGAACGAGGTCAAGAAACAAAAAGAGAGAAAACCACTGAAGGAGTATTACAGTAGTTATGATGTGTTAATAGTGGCATTAACCTGTGTTGTTATGGAAGGGGACTCTCCGATCTCTACATCTGAGAATTACCATCATACCTTAAATAAATAAATAAATAAACCTTAACAAACTGGAGCATAACATTTACACAATCAGTTAAGACGTGTAGTGCCAGTTTTTTTTTTTTTTTTTTTCAGTTTCGCTTTAAAGGTGTAAAGCAACAGAAGCTGACAGGAACATTCTTAGTAAAATCGTATCCAGTTCATGACATAAAAGCTGACATGAAAACCTGACTCTGATCGTAAATGAGGCTGAGCTGTGAGGTCTGAGTGAAGCCGGTCTCTCAGGGCAGGTCTGCTGCATCAGCACCCTGCATGACCTGTGTCATTCTGGTCATTCTGTAGCTGCCTGATGGTCATCAGTGTCTCTGTGTGACTTGCATATCAGCCTTCGGGCATGTGGTGGACATGCAGGTCAGTATTTATTCACATTGTTTATACCTGCTGACCCACTTTGTGTGGAATTTTAGTGCTGAATAAAACCCACTGGCAGCTCATGTGATTTGCACCGCCAGTATTAATCACATTTGACACACTTCTTGAGATAAACTACACGTCTATGAGAAGTGTAATATAAAGAACTGTCAATCAAGATGTTTAATATCTAATTCCCCTGCCATTTCTTTATTATTTTGAAACGTGTAATACATGCTTATTCAGTTTTGTTTAAATAGACCCATTTTGCCTTTAAACAAGTGATAACACAGTAACCAAACAATCTCTCTCTCTATCTTTTTTTCCTTTCAGGTCCAGGCCCTGGTGAGTGAATGGGCTTGGAGCAGAGATGATGTGATTCTGCACACACTGCCCCTCCATCATGTGCATGGCATTGTCAATAAGCTGATGTGCCCGCTGTGGGTTGGGGCCACCTGCATCATGCTGCCCGACTTCAGCCCTCAGAAGGTAGTGTACGATATATAATTTTCCATGTTGTGATTGTGGTATGCTGTGTAATGTATCTGAACCTTTTCTGTGAACTTTTGATGTCTTTTAGATTAGCCTGCACTATTTTGACCTTTTATAGTAATGTACGGATGGCCGAATACACCTAAGCGCACATCTGGAATTGTTCAGATTACAAGTCAATGTAGTGATAAAAATAACATCATATGCACAATAATTACTGGCTCATTAATAAACGACTAACTACTTTCCTGAAGGTGAAACTTTCTTCAATGGCACAGACCTCCACGGAAACCACGCCCCTTTCACAGACCCTAAAAAGCATCAAGGGCCTCACTAGGCTTTATTGGTGCAAATGCAGTGTGTCCTTTAGGTTCTAGCTAGCTCAAAGGTCATGTCTCCTTTACTGTACTTGACAAGGACCAAATTCACACCTTTCACTGGCACTGATAGGTGCATATGCAGTGTCTCCTTTGCTAAGATTACCAGGTACATAGTCCATAGGTCTTCTCTGCGTAGATAACATGCGTTAAATGCATGAAGCTCTTAAGCAGTGCTCTGTATACATTTTTTTTTTTTTTTTTAAGAATAGCACAGTGGTATATATAAAGTAAAGTTGGCGTGTCTGTACATTTGAAGATACAGTGGGGCAAAAAAGTATTTAGTCAGCCAGCAATTGTGCAAGTTCTCCCGCTTAAAAATGATGAGAGAGAGGCCTGTAATTTTCATCATAGGTATACCTCAACTATGAGAGACAAAATAAGGGAAAAAAAGTCAGAAAATCACATTGTAGGATTTTTAAAGAATTTATTTCCAAATTATGGTGGAAAATAAGTATTTGGTCAATAAAAAAAAATCATCTCAATACTTTGTTATATACCCATTGACAGAGGTCAATTGGTTTTCACACACTGTTGCTGGTATTTTGGCCCATTCTTCCATGCAGATCTCCTCTAGAGCAGTGATGTTTTTGGGCTGTCGCTGGGCAACACGGACTTTCAACTCCCTCCAAAGATTTTCCATGGGGTTGAGATCTGGAGACTGGCTAG
>JAOVVA010000001.1:34574602-34585235 GCA_028565275.1 Leiocassis micropogon | reverse complement strand
TCCTTTACAATGTAGAAAGAAATAAAAATCAGGAACCATCATGGAGTTAGAAAGTGACCCCAAACTTTTGAACGGTATTGTGTGTATACTGTATATGTGTGTGTGTGTGTGTGTATATATATATATATATATATATATATACACAGTATAATTTTTTTTGTTATATATCCCAGAATTGTGATCGTTATTGCACAATTTGGTGTTTATCCTTATATATGAATTAGCTTCATTTATTTGTTCGCTGCATTAGCTGTGTAACTCCAGCACAAATCTACAGGATCAAGCTACTCTGTGGTGATTTAATGATCATTTCATTTTCGTCTTGTTTGTCTAATTGATAGACTCTGTCCTAGTGTAGTTCTTACAACAATAACTCTCTGAACTCTATTATTAACTCTTAGTGTTATACCTGACACTTTTTTTTGTTAGCTTGAGTTCTTTTTTGTTTCTCTAACACGTACTGCTCCTACTATATTTTTGACAAGTGCAGTCTACAAATAACAGTAATTCCTCCAGGATTGATTGTATGCTGCGCTGCACTGTCGTGCATCAGGCTCCCGTTTCAACGTTCTTTGTCTGACTTTCTTGGGTCTTTTGGTACCAAACAAATGAGACGTGCTGTCCTTTTGAAAAATGCGTAACGCTGACAATGGCATGACAGCCGAAAGAAACCGAGTGCTTCCCAAAGACTTCTTGGATACTAGAGGTCTCTTTTTCTCTCTGATGTAGATCAAGACGGAATTGGCTGCTTCTGCTTGTTCTGCACTCGACGCTATCAAAGCGGTTAAGTGGGTTGTGTGGAATCTAGCTAGCTTTGTATTTTTTTTTTTTTGACAATTCACTTCAAAGTGGCGGCTGTCGTTGGTGATGTTAAAGCGTAGCTGTGATTGTTTGCAAAACGCTGATCGGTTACGTTATACTGCTGCTGCTGGTGTCTTAGTATTAATTAGGTTAAATAAATATCAGTAAGAACTACATGACAGATTCTTTTCTCTTGCTAATAAAAAAATAACAATACTACACTCAAACGATTTTCTCTTCTCAAATAACGTTGTAATCTAAAAATACCCCCCCCCTCCCAAAAAAAAGTTTCTATTGATATGATGAATATACCATTTTTTGTTTTGTTTAACTTACTATTGATTTGGTGTAAATCGAAATGTGTGTTCTCTAATCAAAAGTTATTTTGTTGAATTATAATAATGTAATAGATTCATTGTTTAACTCGGGCCATGTTAAATTTTTTTTTTTTCCTCCCGACATATTGAGGAAATTTGTTTCTCGTTCAATCTATTTTTTTTCACACAGACAACAGTAAGGTGTCCTTCTAGGTTCTATTCTAGGCTCTCCAGATTTCTCAATAATTGTTGCTGCTATTAGATTTAAAGCAGAGAAGAGTTTTTAAATAAACATTTTAAACTATAACACGCCCCAGTCAGTATGCTCAGTTAAGGTTCACTTTAATGCAGCAAGATTCTTCAGTAGTATACAAAAATAAATATAATAGGAATGCTAGGTGTATGGGTGACTTCAAATCCAGATTAAAAAAATAAAAGTGTGTAGTATTAGTTGTTTATTCCATTTGTACTAATAATTTTCTCTATAACTATTATCTTCTAAGTCAAAAAGTATAACTGATTAAAACAGGGAATTTATTATAGTTTAAACATGAGTGCAAAAAATGCTTTGTTGCAATTATTGTCTCAAAACCACAAGAATTTAGGCCAATTCTACAGTCACTGCTCTTGCAATATGGATTTTAGCTGGAACTTGTTTTAAATTTTTCTGCGAGTTTTTATACCGACCTTGCTTTATTCCTTGTTTCGTTTTCTCCATCTCTGACTCTCTCAATCTCTTTCGCTCTCCCTCCCTCTCTCCCTCCCCATTACACCCCATGGGCATCTCTGACTGCAGGAGTGTATGAGGGGCTTTGAATAAAACATGACCTGTTTTACTCAGAGCCCTACACACTCACACACACACTCACACAACCGCACACACACAGACATGCCTATACACATGCTATATAGACACAGGACGTGAGATATGATAATGTGATGCCCATTTTGTTATATATTACAGTCTCCATACATTTTGCTCACATATTGCAATTCTAACACTCACCAACTCTAGGAAATTGTTGAACTCTCTTTAGAATTTAGGTTTTGTAGACAATACAAGATGGTTTATACATATATATATATATATATATATATATATATTTTTTTTTTTAATTATTATTTTTTTTTTTTTATGTGTCCGTGATAATGTTTTGCTGGCACCTGCGCGTTCTCTCTCTCTCTCTCTTTTCTCTCTTTTCTTTATTTTTATTATTTTCTACACTGTACATTAATATTAAAAACATCTTAACTATAAATTAACATGTATGGAATTATGAAGTAAACAAAAACCTGTTAACCCAGAATATATTTTATATTTTAAATTGTCCAAAGTACCTACGTTTATATTGGCACACTCATGACATTCTGTCTTTAGATTGACAAGGTAGTCACCTGGAAGTCAATAGCCCCGTTAGTGCTATTACAACTACTGTACAGATCCATTTTATGGCAAGAAACACAAGTTATGTGAAGAGAAAAGATGGTCTGTCATTACTTTAAGAAAAAAAATCACAAGAACTTTGAATGTGTCCTCCACCAAAACCATGAAACGCTATGATGAAACTGGATCTCATGAGGACCGTCCCAGGAAAAGAAGACCAAGAGCCATCTCTGCTGCAGAGGATAAGTTTATTAGAATGAGCAGCCTCAGAAACCATAGATTTACAGCACCTCAGATAAAGCCCACATAAACACTTCTCAGAGTTCAAGAGGCAAGGGTCAGGTCTTCATGCATGAATTGTGGTAAAGTAGCCATTTCTTTAGAAGAATAACATGCAGAAGAGACCTTTTTGGGCCAAGAAACACAAGGAATTCAGATACGATCGGTGGAAAACTGTCCTTCGGTCTGATGAGATTTTTTTTTTCTAACTACCATGTCTTTATTAGACATAAAGAGGATGAACAGACACCTGTTCCCACTGTGAAGCATGGAGGAGAAGATGTGATGCTGCGTTTGTGCTTTGCTGGTGACACTGTTGGTAACTAAGTCAATATTGAAGACACACTTAACCAGCATCGCTACCACATCATTTTGCAGGGACATCGGATGCCTTAATGGGACCAGTATTTGTTTTCTAACAGGACATGGACCCCAAACACACCTCTAGGTTATGTAAGAGCTATTTGTCCAAGAAGGAGTGTGATGGAGTGCATGCCTTACATGGCCTCTACAATTACCCAATATAAATCCATTTGAGATGGGTTGGGATGTGACAAACAGCCATCAACTTCTCAAGATCTCTGGGACCTACTTTAAAATTGTTGGAAAACCATTCCAGGTCATGCGGCCGACTGAGAGAATGCCAGGAGTGTGCAAAGCTGTCATCAAAACATAAAACATGTTCTGGGTTATTTAATAAAAAAGAATTTTACTACATATTTGTTTTTTCATTTAGTATTAAAGTAATATTAAAGTACAATGTTGCAAACAATAAAAATAAAGAAAAAAAAAACATGTGAAAGTGTGTCCAAACTTTTGACTGGTACTCGCTATCTATCTAGATATATAGGCAGTTAGATGGATAGAGGACTTGTCTTGTAAGCTCTGCTTCTTTAACCGTTTCGGGACACATTTATACTCGGCGAAATTTGTTCTCTCTTCCGGTGTGTTTCATTTCTGCGCTGCAACTGCTCTCCTGAGATAAAGTCTATCCCATTCAGGGTAGCATAACAACTTTATATAAGTCTTTAATAAGTCTGCACAGAATTATTGCACGTGTTCTTCCGAGCTAAAGGCAATCCCGTAATTCAGACGTGCAACGTTTTGTAAAAAATGACGCTGTCTCTGAGCGAGGAATGTAACGCATAAACATCAATAACATAAATTGTGATCATATCAGAACCATTGACTGGTGTTTAAAATGTATGAATATGCTTATATATATATATATATATATATATATACACATACATATACATGAACTCTATCAGTGCATACAGATGTCTTGTAAAGAATCTGGTTTTATTAGGAGCTGGTTATAAAAATTGCTACAGATACCAATATTTAAAAAGCTGAATAATCAGCTTGCTTTAAAACCTTGTGCATTAATGTTATATCATACTTTTTTTTTAAAAATGGTTTCAAATACTGTGAGTGCACCTTTTCAAATCTCTTTCACTCTTTTTCTCTATTCCCACTCAATCTTTCATGCTCTCTCTCACACACCCCCAGATTTCATGTCTTACTTGCCCTTTGTGATTTGTGAGAAGTGTGACAAGCCGCATCTGTGTCTTAATAACTTTGAGAGAGAAAAGAGAGACCAGATTATTGCTGTTGATTATTATACAACTATATCATGATCCCAAGATCATTAACTAGATATTATACAGTAGGATTGTTTTTTTAATGCATCATACCCATGTAAAGACTTTAAAAACGATCTCTTAATTGAATAAAAACCAAAAATTTAAACGGCACCAAAAACAATCCGTATTACAGGCATCTTTTTTCGGATTTCTGTGTGTCAGGGTTTTCTGTAGATCTTCGTTCGAAGAGCAGCGTGCATTAAATATAACACCGTCTGGGAAAGAAGTGAGGGTGTAAGATTGCTTTAGTGCAGCTCTAAAGGGATTCTGGAAACTTGATGATTGAGAAGAGAGAACGGGCTTTTATTCCCTTGTCGCAGCCGAGACTCTGAGGATGAGGACACGTCAGCCATGATCCCAAAAACAACACATCATCCCTACATGTGCGGGAGAGAGAGAGAGAGACCGAGAGAAAGGAACTTTGTTGCATGAAAGATGATTAGAGGGAGAGTTACTGTATCTGAAGCTGCAGGAGCTCACTTTAATAAATCTGCCTCATGAAATAGATCAGTGATTAATTTTACATACAATAATGTGCAAAAAGTCTCGATTTCTTCATATTAAATTCAATAATGTAGTTTAAATGAAAGAAATGGGAACAAATGATTTCCTGTAACAGGCTGAAAAGTGTTTAAAGATGCAATTTATAAATTGGTTGTTTATGTAACCACGTCAGCAGCAACCTCATTTCCCCTCTCGTCTGTTCCAACCACGCAGCATTCAGCATCACCAGTATATTAATTACTGGAATTATTAGAAATGCTGCATTCTGATCTGCAGGTAGTTCCTGAGAAGTAGACTGCAAAGTAAGGACACGCTTTAAAATAAACTGCAGCGCAGACTGCAGCAATCTGAAATCTATTACTTTTCCAGTGATATGCCGTATGTGAAGACCTGGATTTCTTTTTTTTCTACTTTAATTTATGCCAATCTGAATTTTATTATCTGAATTTGTGATGGTGAAAAGTAATGAAGGCGGTATTTTTAACACTTGCTTGAATTACATTTCCATTTCAAATATACATCCACATTAAATTGCAGTGCCAACATGGTAAATGCTGTAAATAGTTTTTCAATACAGATCAAATTGCAATGCAGAAAGATTCAAACATTTGATTTTATATTGGCATGTTATTTTCTTTGGGGAATTTTGGCGCTGTTATATACTTCCATGCATGATCTGGTTCATGCCTTCAGTTAGATGCATAAATGTTTTATTGGTGACTGTGTGGCTTAACAAACAAGAAAAAAAAGATTCATCTGAAACTGCTCAGGGACTGGAATGAAAATGAGAGACTAAAGCGTGCTCCAGGAAGCCTAGAGAAGTATTCCTCAAGAAAACATTAAAAATACAAGAAGATCTGGCTCTCCAGAAACAAAATATGAAGAAATGAGTGGGGCACAGTACTGTATTTATTTATTAGACATAACATGAGTTTTAAAGAAAAATCAGTAAGCATTAGGGTACTTTTTTAGGTTAGAAGTAATCAGCTCGAACACTGATAATTGGGGGCATTAAACTATGATGTGCTGTGGTTTCAGCCTGACACAAGTACACTCTTAAATGTTTATGCATTAAAGTTGCAATCATGATTCTCACTGAATTGTTTCTTAAAGATTTAACTAGTCCCCCAGGACACATTCATGGCCATGACTAGGAATCTGCATCCATAATAATTAGTGACTACTGACTTTTTCACTTGCCTCTTTTTAGAAGTATTGTTCCTATTAATTCCCTCCACAGAGATGAAATAAAACCTAAACTGGTCCGGAGTAGTTTAGTGGTTAAGGCATTGGACTACTGTTCGGAAGGTCCTAGGTTCAAACCCTGCAACCACAAAGTTGCTCCTGTTGGACCCTTGAGCAAGGTCATTAACCCTCAACTGCTCAGATGTGTAATGAGATAAAAATTTAAGTCGCTCTGGATAAGGGCATCTGCCAAATGCCTAGATGTAAATAATGACGTATCCAACCAATAGAACCAGCCGAACAACGCATGAGAGCAAAGGGACAAAAAAGTCACCATTTCAGAAGGATCAAATTATTGAGCTGCATGAAGCAAAGAAAGCAACTAATACGATTTGAAATAACTGGAACTGGGTTAAAGATTCTTGAATATGTTGTCAAAACCTGTACGTATAGGGCTGAACTGTCAACTTTGTCAGCTCACTTTAATAAATCTGCCTCATGAAATAGATCACTGATTAATTTTACATACATTTGGCAATAAAGTGAAGTCAGCTGACAACCTGAATGTACCGAATGACCAGGTTATCACATCTATGGGGTGTTTCTTCCCTGATGGCACGGGGCTCAAATTGTGAAAAGTGGTTCTGAGAGCATGAGGAGTCATTTTCACCACATTGTGTGCTGTAATCAAAGTTAAAGGTGACTGAATTAAATCTTAAATTGTATGACTGTTTCTTCTTCCTAGGCAGTGTATAAAGGCTGTAAAGGTGCGAAATAAATACAGTGCACAAAACAAGACAGATTGCCCAAGAATAATTCATGCAAATTTATGCAATGTGTGCAAAAAATCACATGATCGCCATTTTTCAAACCGCCGTTCTCCGTGAATTCTAATTAAAAAGGGTTTGGTGCTTTACTTTACATATCGCCTTTGTTGAATCTGTTTGCTTGTGTCTCTTTTTTTTTTCTCTCTGCGCCAGCCATGTCTCTTTATTAAATAATATAAAGATCCGTAGTCATGTGACTAAATATGCAATCTTTAGAAATCTTCCTGAAAGTTTACATATTAAAAAGACTTTTTTATTTGTCCTTTTTTTTAAGGTATTTTTCCATGTTACACAACATGTATTAATTAAATACATATTTTAATAGTTTTAAAACATTCGGTCATGTAATAACTTTGCATTATTGTTATTCTTCGAGGTACAGTGAAAAAGTATTTGCCCCATCCTAATTTATTTTTTTTTTTTGCATATTTGTCTCACTTAAATCATTGAAATCATCAAGCAAACTTTAATATTACACAAAGAAATAAACCAAAGAAAATGCAAAGTAAAAAAAAAAAGTAATGTAAAAAAGTAATTGCTCCCCATGCAAAATCATGAATAAACTATGAATTTTGGAAACATGAGTTAAATTTCACTTGCTACATTCAGGCCCATTACTTTAATTAAATTAAATTTAATTCAATTACCCATTATCAGGTAATTAATGGAACCATGAATTCCACGCTGCACCAGAAAATCCTAAAGGAGAATGTCTGGCCATCAGTTTGTGACCTCGAGCTCAAGCGCGCTTGGGTTATACAGCAGTATAATTATCTGAAACCAGTTAGTCCACCTCTGAAGGGCTCAAAACTAAAATTAAGGTTTTGGAGTGGCCTAGTCAAAGTCTGGACTTAAATCAAATTGAGACGCTTTGGCACGTCCTTTAACATTATTACAGTAAAACAATTCTGCAAAGAAGAGTGGGTCAAAATTCCTCTACAGCGTGTGAAAGACTCATTGCCAGTTATCCCAAAAGCTTGATTGCACTTGTGGGACGACCAGTTAATAAATTCAATCATCATTTAAAAACAGCATTTTGTGTTTACTCGCATTATCTTTGCGTAATACTAAACTTTTTTGATGATCTAATTTATTTAAGTGTCACAAATATGCTAAAAATCAGGATGGTGCGAATACTTTTTCACGGCATTGCATAATACAAGTTGAATACATACTGTTTAATCTTTAAATAAAGCAACGTCCTGTCAGTCGTCCTGGATATCCAGCTCCAGTGGCTCAGTTTTTTTCCCCCGCTGATTTCACACAATCAAATAAAATATAAATCACAAGCTTCAGGTTTCTTTTACTCAGGTAAATCGTGATCTTGCATCAACTATGCTCCGTCTCCAGCTAATAGGAAAAAAATAACCGCTGTATAGTATATAAAAATATGTTTTGCACAAAAAGAAGAAACAATGAAAAGTTTATTAATGCGTCTCTGTTTACTAAAAAAATTTTTTATTTTTTTTGTATTTTATTATTGTCTTTGCAAGCTACTTAAAAACTGATGACGCTTTCATAGTGCTATAAAATATAGTTTCACACAGACGTCTCATGACCCTTCTGGCACACTTTCTATAAAAAAAAAAAGGTACACACCCAGTTTGTATCTGTTTACAACACATTATCTGTTTATTCAGAATAATGTATTCATCTTATGTTGCATCTCTATTTTGTAGTAAGCGTGTGCGTGTGTGTGTGTTTTCAGGTGCAGTCGGAGTTCCACTCCCGGGTGTTGAAGTGCGAATCGTCATGACAAACACAAGCAACACCACCATCGCCGAGGGCAACGGCAAGCACACACGGGTACTTCATTAAATCCTTTTCCAATCATGCAATTCACAATTTATACACACACACACTTCACTGGTATGACTCTGTGTGCATGTGTGTATCTGTGTGTGTGTGTGTGTGTGTATGCACAGGTAAAACCTGGGCTGGAGGGGCGGGAGGGTGAGCTCCAGGTTCGAGGCTCATCTGTTTTTCAGGAATACTGGAATAAACCTCAGGAGACCAGAGACAGCTTTACAGAAGATGACTGGTTCAAAACTGGTACCTGCTACACACACACACACACACACACACACACAGATCATGTGAACAAGTGAAGAATCCATATCAGTCTGCTGACATGTAAATGTGTTCACAATCGTAGACAGATTCAAAATTATTGGCACCCCCTCTGTGTTTTTTTTTGTTTGTTTGTTTTTTTTACCTCATTTCCAACCAGTTTTGCCCATGACATTCCCATATTTGGAGATTGGGGTTAGCATTATGGTTTACACAAACTACATAACATACATGTCCCAAACATTAAAAAAAAATCTTTCCTGGATTTCCTGGAAGACTACTTTAATGATTTTTGACAAATTTTCTATTTATTAAAATCTATTAGATTATGTGCTTAAGCTGGGGTCAGGGTTACAGAAACTGGAATATGTATAAGTTTCAAGCTTATAATTTAAACAGATAACCATGCAAGTTATTTTGGGAGACCGTTGGTTTTGTTTGTGGAAGAATTTTAATTCAGATTTTTCTTTCAAATAGCCAGACTTTTGTATTGAGGAATAGTTCTTGAGGCTTGGCTCTTATTTTCAATCTAGTCCCTGTACCGGACCAGTTTCAGAGGGACATTTTTTGTTTGTTAAGCCACACAGTTACCTATGAATCATTCAAGCAATAAACATCATCTAACTTGAGGCATGACCCAGTGAGAAACAGGTGCAGATGATGGCGGATGATCAGTACACTGGTGATGCTGAGTGGTTGGAAAAGATGAGAGGGGAAATGAGGTTGCTGCCGAGGTTGTTAAATAAACGATCAATTTTTATATTGCATCTTTAAACACTTTGCAGCCTGTTACAGTTTCTTTAATTTATTTTAATATAAATAAATGAGGGGGCTCAAAGTACTGTATATTATGTATATGCTCAAGAGCTAGGTTTGGGGTTATGGGATGTAGAGTATGGATAGCTTCAAAACTTGGGAATCAAGGATAGGAAGAGATTAAGAAGTCAATAGATAGTTACTCATTTGATTTTTAGCTGTTTTTTGATATGTCAAACCTATAGGTTTGTACAAATGAGAGCATGTACATTTTTCAAACTCGAACTTCTAGCAGAAAAAAATACAAAGATATTTAAAATGTTTTTTTTTTTGTTGTTTTTTTTCCGGTAGACCATTTTTGCATGTATTACACTCATGATTTATGCTTTACTGCACCAAATGCAACCATGTCCTCATCTCATCATTTTAAGCTAAAGTCTTTTCCTTTGTCTTCCTCACTATTTTATACCATCAGTGTGAGCGGCTGCATTGTGCTCATGAATCGTTTTTACAGTCCAGACTTTCAAAGCCTTTGTTATGGCCCTAATTGTAATTAACGGTAATTTAAAATGCCTAAGTATTTTTTTTTATATCTATTACCTCATGTATGTAGGTCAACAACCATCTGTCTGTTGTGATGAAAGCTCTTTGTATTGTGTTTTTTTTTTGTTTGATGATGAGGCGACAGAGATTTATACATGTGGGTAATATTTGAACAAAGGCATGAGTTAAGTTCTGGAGAGAAACAAAAAAAAGAGAAAAAAGAGAACTTCTGGCAATTACTACTTGTGTGTTTGTGTGTATGTATATATGTATGTATGTATATATATATATATATATATATATATATATATATATATATAT
>JAOVVA010000001.1:34535615-34560614 GCA_028565275.1 Leiocassis micropogon | reverse complement strand
GGTGTTTGTTCTGGGAAAGATGCTGCAGACTGAGCACCAATGCATGTCTTGTGATGCAGAGATTTCTCATGGGTTCTCATGGGGTCTTTCCTAAAATTATTGGTCCCAGTAACAAAGGAGCTTGTCGAGTCAGAAATCAAGGGAAACTCAAGACACACCAGGCAAAACATTGTTATTTAGCTTGTCATATTCCAGCCACAGAAATTCTTTTGTCCATGAAACCAAAAAGCCGCGCTCTCTTTTTGCCTCATGTCTGATTTGTCATAACTTTTCCGCTTTGTGGTAGGCTTTTCTTTGGCTGTCCGTTCTTCACCCTGACCTGTCTTATTTGGCTCAGCAGAACTAAAATACCTGCGTAAATTTTTACACACGCACACACATAACGGTCAGCGATTTTCTCTGCGCAATCAACCCCTATTACATGTTTAAGCTTGCGGCGGAAGATTTCACTTGTCACGTTTTAATAGTAAGCTAATGAGTGATAAGACGATGTCAGAGGAACTGGTGTGCAATTAATCCGTCACTGACTAATCAGTACTGCTGCTCTCTATATACACAGTTTGCGCGATCGCAAAGTGAAAGTAAAAAACAAGCGCAAATTCAAACGCGATTTTAATATTTAACATATTGACAGTGGCTCATCGATGCCTGAAAATGACATAATTACCCAGCTACATTTGCGAAAGAATGCAAAAGCATTGACATATATGTTTCCTTCCCATGATAGGCCGACGGGTAGGCCTGAGATAGATTTTGGTAGCCCGACTGGAAGAGACAATAGCCCCAGGACGTCGGGCTAGCGATTTTGCGAGCCTTGGACCAAAAACCATAATCGTGCCTAACGAAATGATTCTTACATGTGAAATGTAACATGGTCGTCTCTGCACTTTTAAATCGTGAGGAGAATCCTGGACACCATTTTGTCTCTGAGCTGTTTTCCACTGTATTGGACTGTTCTGTTGAGGATTTTTCCAAAATTAGGATTATTCACCATCAGGACAGCTTTACCGGACAGACATTTTCTATCATTGTGCTCCCAGACTGATTCATTGAAACCGGTGATGCTGACCAGTGCGTGCACAAAAATAATGTATTATTTTTCATAATTCTGTAAAGCTGCTAACCATGGTTAAATAGTGCAATAGAAATACAATTTAATTGACTTGAACTTCACTGTTCTGTACAATTTGGTACAGTGGAAACCTCTGCATATGAATCTAAGGCGAAATGTTGAATTGCGAAACACATTTTCACACCGGAAATAACAGATACAGTAAATGCGTAAATAGTAAATGCAGATAATCTGTTCTAGCCATCCAAAAATATTACCGATATTACCCATTTCCAACACTATAATTATATTGTTACATATAAAAAATTAAGAAAAATAGTAAAAGTGAAATATGAAATAAATTGACATTAAACCTCACTTAACCCTATTTTATGATTCCCCCCGGCACTTTGGCCGCTTTAATATTACATAAAATTGTGTATTCACTTTTCTGTGCACTTCACTGTTCTGTACACTTTACTATCTCTCACACTTTAGTATTCTGTACACTACAGTGTTCTGTATACTTTACCGCTCTACCTGCACCGGCAGGAGTTTGTCTTCCGACTCTAATAGGCGTCTGATGGCGTTGCAGAAGGCTCGCAGTTTCCCGTGATTGCAGATTAACATCAGGCTCCGACTCAGATTGTTTTCGAATGACCAAATACGTTAAGCTAAAGGAATTCTGATGGATGATGGAAACGAGATCTGTCTGCCACGAATATCATTTAGACTCAAAAATATGTCATATTGCAGAAGAAAAATGCGATGGAATTTCAGTTTCACGGCTTTGCATATACACACGGACGAATTTCTTGGTTCATCAGTGTCTAGTAAATGTGTCTACATTTGGTAATATTTACTTCTAAGATTCTCCTAATTCTATTACTTAGCGACATTTAAGGTTATTACACATTTAATGTGCTTGGTGATTTTTAATCTGTATATTATGTACAATCTACTATATAGCACAAAAACAAAAAAATGTGTGATTTAAGACGTACAGTAGCTCGTGTTGAACTTTCAGTTTGTTGTGTTCCTTGGCTGACATCTTTCCTTTAAACACGTCAGACGGGAGGGAGGGGGGATGAAAAACAGGGCCGTCTGTGCAGTAAGGCTTCTTATCATTTTAATTAGGAAAGTTGTTGGAGCGTATCGCCTTCCACCATGACAACAGCAGAGACAGAGAGACGCACAACCACCGCCAGCCTGTAACACAACTCCAATCAACCTCCTCTCCACTAATCAGAGCCGAGTCTCCGTCTCACCTCCTGCTCGCCAGCGTGTTGCCATGTTTCTGTTCATACCTGTGTTTCTAACACACCCACACACACACACACACACACAGACACACAGTGTGTCAGAATGTCGAAAAAGATCCATGACCTGCAGGTTTAAAACTTCCCGTGACCTTTGCTTCCTTCACAGAGGGAACATTACGGATCTCTTAATAGGCTGGAAAGGCTGATAAATGCACGGCCACACTTCGCACACGGACGCACATGGACGCACACATTTAGGGGGCTTATCTTCCTCCATGTAAAACAGGCTCTCGTTCCCCCTATTTCATTTCCATCAGAAGGGAATTATGTGAGTGTGACTGAATGATGCCATGCTTCGTTTGGGTGGGGTATTTCAACAAGGAGGGGGGTCATTACTACTGCACACTCCCCTGTAACCCATTCCCTTGCTTGTTTCCTCAGTTTTTTTTATTCTCTCTCTCTCTCTCTGTTTATACTGTAGCACTCTGTACTTGTCTTGCGAAGCTCCGTACCTCTTGTTTCCTTCTGCACTTCGCTCAATTCCTCCAGTTCATCTCTCTTTGAATCTCTCTTATCCTGTCTTCCTGTCTTCCTCTGTCCCTGCTTTCTTCACCTGATCTCTTTTGTCTTCCTCTTCTTCTTTCTTCTGCCATCCTCTGTCTTCTATCTCTTCTGCTCTCTCTATTCTCTTTCATTCTCCTTTCCCTCTGTCTCTTATTTCTGTTGCTGTCATCTCTCTCCTTTTCTCTCTCTCTCTCTCTCTCTCTCTCTCTCTCTCTCTCTTTTGCTTGATCTCTATTTTTCCTCACACACACTCACAATCATCCACCCCCCCATCCCCCCACCCCACCCCGCCCTTGCAAGCCTATCAGAGAGGAGCAGCGGTGTGTGAAGAAATTCCCAATATCTAAATTTACACACTGTATCAATCTTGTTTAATAGACTGGAAAGCTTATTGCTGCGCACGGAGCGGCGAGAGGGCCGGCCGTGATAAATTGTGTCGGCGCGGCGACAGCCGCCCGTGATGTATAATGAAATATTTATGATTTATCCCGGCTAATAAACTGAAATGAAGAGCATGATGTATGGGAACAGATGGGCCCTCTATTGACGCCGGGCTTCTCAAAGTAGAGGAAGAGAGCACTGGGGGAAGGAGGGAGGAAGGAGAAAGGGACAGTTTATCGAATATGAGCTAGAGGAGGGATTTTTTTTTTTTTGTGGGGAGGAGAATAAAAAAAAGAGCATGAGAAATACAAATGTGGTGCGGGGGAAAGGACGGAAAGAAAAGGTGAAGGGAGAAGACATTGGGAAGATGGATGGAGTAGGAGGGGCTGAGGCGATCATGCCGTACAGACACGGGTCATTCAGAGTGATGGATGACCTAGAGCTGTTTCTGAAATGCCTTTACAGTGTTAGTACAGTATTTCAGCCGTCACTGACACTTGTGTCTTTTCCTTTGTGGACGGAAAGCCAAACCTAAGAAGGAAATACATATTTGAGTGCATGTGCTGAGAGAGTTTGTGTTTCTGTTTTGTTCACCTGAGCTATCAGAGACACACCGGGACAAACTTCACTTTCCAGATTAGGGGCACTAGTGGAAAACTGAATCAAATCTGACTGTCAGTGCGATTGAACATTAAGGAATTGGACTTTCCAGTTTAGCGAAGATAAATCATAGGTGGGTCAAAATGGCAGCACTCTTATGCAGTGATTAGTGTTTGTGAAATACACAAAACAAGTTTCAAATTTTTTTTTTCTTTTTCTCAAAAAACTAAAAAAAAAAAAAAAGAATCAGATGAGACTTAATTAGATGCCTCAAAGAAATTGGTTATAGATTTATATTTATAAAATTATAAATGAGCCCACAGTTGCAAAGTGGTCTATTACTTGAAACATTAAGAAACTTTTTTTGTACATTTCCTGTCGTAAACTGGCTCCGAAGCACAAATCCAGGTTGCACATCGGAAACCGGTCATACGAATTAAATCTGTTTCGGAGGCGAGTTTTTAAGGCGAAAATTTGTCTTGCAGATAATGTTCCAGCCACCCATTACCGTTATTACCAATTTCTAACACTATAACCATATTTCCGCACATATAAACAATCAAAACTTTTAGAAAAGACATGTAACTTAAGTAAAATATGAAATAAATAGACATTTAACCTCACTTAATTTAAAATTATGATTCCTCTTGGCACCGGCTGCTTTATTAGCGATCATTTCTTTCTTAATTTCCACTGAAAGTGGCTCCCTTTTCTTCTTGCCTCCAGGCCTTGCTAACTTGGTTCTATTACTTCACTAAATAATACAAAATAAAAAATTCAAATAAATTTAGTATTTTGTCAAAATACAAAAAAAAAGGTAAAATTCAGAAACTCTGAAAATGCTTTGTATGCTGATGCTAATTTCTTTGCAAAGTTTTAATTCTTAAGGCGGTTCCACTATATTTTATTTATTTATTTATTTTATTTTATTTTAAATATCGCACCTCCAACAAGCAATTAGCCAGAATTCTAATTAGTTTTCACTATCTAAACATGCATACAGTACATGTGTATTACATACATACTGTATAGTGTTTACACCGTGTGTGCAGCATATGGCTCTATACCCAGGATTTTGTTCTATGTTTAAAATGTTGTAAAATATTTACCACATACTGATATCACACATGTTCATCATGAGCAAAATGATAATTAAATATTTCGTAAGATCTGGGATGCCAGAAAAAAAATTTTGTTGTTGTTTTTTGGAGTTCTTTCAAATACAAGACTCAAACATGAATCAAATATGACATTAAATCAAATATGAAAACCAACTTCACAGAGAAACACAGAAATGCACCACTGATTAGAGCGCAACATTGAACGTCTGTCTCCTCCGATATCTCCTCTGAGCTCCATGACGATAGCTAATGAAGTAGGAAGGCAGGAGAGAGGGTTGCTCTTGACATTTTCTCCAAAATATCAATAATATTAGTCAATAGCGAGAAGGTTAACGTCCTTGTACTCTTCTTCATCAGGTGTACTCGAGTAAGGAGCAATATTACTAATGTGAAAGCTGGCCAGTTGGGCCGATGGGAGGGGCGATGCCTAGTGTGAAAGCTTGCTTATAACATTATGATCCTTGCGCTTTTATATTCAGTTTAGGCAAACTACAGTATATTATATACTTTTTTTTTCTTGTTTTTTTTTGTTTTGAATTCTTTAAAATGTACTTTTAGTTCTGACATGCTGCTACACACCTCTAAGACAGTGAGCCGTAGTGTTAGTTAAAAAGCACTGGTTTGGGTGGACACGTTCGTCCCTCACACAGCTGATCTCTTAACTGCAGGCAGCTCTGGGTTTGACTGAAGCTGCAGCAGGTGTGAGCTGATTGGCTGAAGTGTCTTTTCCCTGTTGATGTGTAGCTGCTTCAGGCTGTTTGGTGAGGGTTTTATGAGCGCTGTGACTCATCATCTACTGAGCATCTCTAACCAGTCACCACCTGCCAGTCACTCTCTCTCACACACACACACACACACACACATACACACACAGAGTGAAAAAACAGTGTGTCTCGCTCACTTCACACAGCTGGGGCCTGCAGCTTGTAATGATCTCCACTACACTCAACACCTTGCTATCTCTCCAGCTCTTCCTTTCTTATGCTCTTTCTTTTTTCTTTTCCTCCATCTTTTTCCACTTTTTCCTCTCTTAACATATCTCTCATTTTTTTTCTTTCCCATACACGCTCTGTCTCCGTGTTGCTTCCTGTCTTTGCTTCTCTCTCATTTCTCTTTTTCTTTCAAAGTTTCTCACTTTTCAACATCCCTCTCTCTCCCCCTCTCTCTCTCTCTTCCACTCTCTCCATCCACAGTGACCCATTTTCTCTCCTCATCATTGCTCTGTCCCACCTGAGCCCCGTCATCATTCAGTGAGTGCTCTTCTCACCTCTCTCTCTCTCTCTCTCTCCCTCTCCCTCTCCCTCTCTCTCTGGCTCTCCCCGCAGTCCTCTGCTCTGTGAAAGGAGAGGAAATAGGTGTTACACTTTCTTTCGTTAGTGTTTGATGGGTTTTCTGCTGCCTGAGTGCCTCTTTTTGCCAGCCTTCCAATCGTGTGTGTGGGTGTGTGTGTGTGTGTGTGTGTGAGAACAATTAAGGAGTTTCCAGTTGACCAGCTCTGTATGATCCCGACTGGTTCAGGATTTTCCACAAATCTTATTAAAGTCACCCAAAGGATTTCCTTCATATTGATCTTTATAAAGGTCATCTTGTATGTGAACGCATATTGATGGATGGTGCGCTCCAGAATTATTGGCACCCTCGGCAACAATGGGTATTGAAAGCTTGTTAAAAAACGACTTTGGTTGATTTTATAATGATTTATTTTATGCACTGAGCTTCCTTTGTTTTGCATCTCATGGATTTATCTTTAACGGTGCATACAGTAAATTCTATTAAGATCGCGCCACCATGCTTTGTGCACTTTATGTTAAAATCTAAATTTACATAGATGATGTGTTGAAGATGAAGTGCCTGTCTGTTACATGTTTATTGAGCTGTAATGTAATGTTTTATTGACACAGTTACTGTACATTCAGATTCAGGGGAAGCTCAGTGGTTAAGGCATTGGAATACGGTTCGGAAGGTCCGAGGTTCAAATCCCACAACCACCAAGTTGCCACTGTTGGGCCCTTGAGCAAGGCCCTTAACCTCTTACCTGCTTAAATGTATAATGGGATGGGAAGTTGCTCTGGATACGGGCATCTGCCAAATACTGTAAAAGTTATGTGTGCTATGCTTTTGGATTAAGTCAGAGTTGGCCAAGTGTGTGTGTATTTATCAATAATGCCATGCTATTGTTTTACAGTACATGATCCATCTTTTGTACCTTTTAATCTAGGTTGTGTTAAGTCAGCTTTTTAACTGTGTAAACAAATTCACACTGAACGATGTAGTTTAGTGCTTACATAGTAGTTGCTGTACTTCTACAAACCTTGGAACACAATAGCTTCATATAGTGAATATACATTGACTGTCTACTTTACTAAGAACACCTACACACCTGGACAGGAATCTGAAGATCCTATTACTGAATCATGTTTCCACAGCACAATGCAAATCCAAGTCAAAAGCTTCAGTTAAAGTTCCTGTCAACCATCAGAATGAAGAAAGCACCAGATGTCTTTCTACCTGACTTTCATCGTGGCTTGGTTGTTGGTATCCAGCAGGGTCGTTTAAGTGTTTCGAAAACTGATGATCTCCTGGGATTTTCACACACGGCTGTCTCTAGAGTTCAGAATGGAATGGACCAGATCTTTAGATTCTTTTTTTTAGCTGACAAAAATGGAATCTAATGGGGTCTTCTGCTGTTGTGGACCATTCAGCTTAAAGTTTCAGCATTTTGTGCATGCTAAGATCCTTTTTTACACACTAGGATTGAAAAGAGTGCTCATATTATTGTTATTTACTTACTGTCCATGTGAACCAGTCTAGATCTTTTTCTCTTAGGTGTTTCCACCCACAAAACTATCACATACTCAGCCTTTTTCTTGTTGTTGTTATTTTTTGTTTCATTTTGCTCTTTAAGTCTTCCTAATAAAGTGTATAGTGGACATTCAACCAAAGTTGGCCCTGTGTCTTGTTTTCAGGAGACACTGCGATGTATAAAGATGGTGTCTTCTGGATCATGGGACGAACTTCTGTAGACATCATAAAGAGCGGCGGCTACAAGATCAGCGCTCTGGATGTGGAGCGCCATCTGCTGGCTCACCCTGACATCTCAGGTACGTGACGAATGCATTTTGGGAGTGGAGTCGTAATAAGCAATTGGTTTGGTAACAAAAAATTTGTTGGGGTCAATATAGTAAAATTGTCACACTAGTTGTCCTATAAAAAGCAAACTGTTTAAAATATCCAATGACAGAAATCATAAGTGCACTGTAGAAATCATATGCTTTCTTCTTTTCTTTTGGAAGATGTGGCTGTAATTGGGGCACGGGACTCCACTTGGGGGCAGAAGGTGGTAGCTATTGTACAGATGAAGAATGGAAAGACTCTCTGTCTTACTGAGCTGAAGGCCTGGGCCAGGTAACTCCTTAATGAAATCTTCAAACCTTTCCCTAACTAGCAACACCCCTCTTTTTAACTAAATATGGCGAATGACAGATCTTTTAGAGACAAGTGGCAGATCGGTATTGCTCTAAGGAAGAAAATATAAGACATAAACCTGAATTGTTCCAAACTCATTTAATGGTAGTATTGCGCATCACCATCAATGGACAGGATGCATTTCTTGAATTAAAATAAAATACCACAATTATCTGAACTGTTAAAACTAGCATCTTTTCCCATTCTTTTTGGATTGCCGTATTGAGAGAGAGATACATAATTAGGTATGCTCACTGTCACATAATGGACAAGATCAATATATATTTTGTGCAGAGTGCAAGCAGGGACTCCAGAAGGACTAGCTATAACAGCTTAAGTAAAATGGGGAACCAGAAGGAAACAGACATCAGGACTCCATGGGAAGTAAAGCAACCAGCCACTTCACTGTCAGCAAACTCATGAGTGAATTAATGACGGTGGGGGTTGACATTATCCAGACATACCAGTTCACCATAAAGCTCTATGCCCATCAGTTCCTCAGATCTGCTCCTTTACCTAAGGGAAAACTATTCACAGGTCTTGACTATTACTATTAGATTTTTAGCCTAGACTTACACCGAGGCTGAGTCTGAGTCACTAATTAGAACTCTACTTAGAAGGCATTTCCTTCTATATATAATTGTCCCACTAAAAAATAATAAAAATGCTCTAGCCCCTGCTATAGTGTTCATTATACAAGGTACCAACAAATAGCCTACACCTGTTGATCAAAAGTAGTTGTGGCAGATCATAAAATACCAGCAGGTCTTTTAAAAAAAAAAGATGTAATAAACTTCTAAAACAGTGAAAGTTGATGACAGTTAATTTATGTTTGTAACCTTAATTTTACTGACTTACACTATCTTGCCATAAGTATTCACTCACCTGCCTGCATATGAACTTGAGTAACATCCAATTCTTAATCCATAGGGTTTAATATGATGTTGGCTCACCCTTTGCAGCTATAACATACAGCATGTCTTTATGGACCTTGCAAGGGCACTGGTGTGCAGTCATTTTGAAACTGGAAGGGGCCATCCGCAAACTGTTCCCACAAAGTTGGGAGCATGAAATTGTCCAAAATGTCTTGGTATGCTAAAGCATTAAGAGTCCAACTCCTGAAAAACAACCCCACACCAGGTCCAACATGACTGCGCACCAGTGCACAAAGCAAGGTCCATAAAGACATGGATGAGCGACTTTGGTGTGGAAGGACTTTACTGGCCTGCACGGAGTTCTGACCTCAACCCGATAGAACTCCTTTGGGATGAATTAGAGCGGAGACTGCAACCTCACAAATGCGCTTCTGGAGGAATGGTCAAAAATTCCCATAAACACACTCCCAAACCTTGTGGAAAGCCTTCACAGAAGAGTTGAAGGTGTTATAGCTACAAAGGGTGGACCATCATCATATTAAACCCTATGGATTAAGAATTGGAAGTTACTTAAGGACAATCATAGACAACTTTGTTCAGGATTCACACTCTCAGTTATACAGTAGGACAGTTATATTTCTGTTTTGTCAGTCAGGGGCATGATATGTCATTTATTACAACAAAAAAAAGTAAAGTAAAGCATCCTGCATGAGAAAAGAAGGATAGTTGCATGAAGTATCAGAGTATGTACAGACTGATGTGTCCTTGAACATCTTGTCTGGAAAACATTCTACTCAAAGTAAATGTGAGTGTTTTAGTCATTTAGTCACTGTTTTCACAGCTTTAACCGAAAAACCTTCAACGCTGATCCTTAGTATTAGAGCTCAAGTCCACATTCTTCCTAAACTCCACCTCCACTTCAGGAAGTTCTGCAAACACCGAATGCATTTGTAAACTTTCTTTCTCATGCTCCAAATACTCACTCTCAATCTGTCAGCTGATGAAACACGCCGATGATGAAATTTTGTGTTTATTTCGACGTATGCAGCACCAAGTTAAAACAGCGTGAGGAGTGTGTTGTGGAGTGAGTGAGTGTGTGTGTGTGCGCTGAGGTGCGCAGTCTTGCGTCAGAGCGTGGCGCGTGTTGAATCACGCAGCAGGCTGACGGTCCCTCCGGGGCCACTGCCAAATCGATGTGGATGTTCAAGAACATGGCTTTTTGAGCGAGTACACTTTTTTATTTTTTTTCACCCCTCACACATCCTCAGCTGCTCGAATGCATGTAAGCAGCTGTGTGCTGATGTGGTGGGTGCGGGGCAGTGAATAAAGGGATAGAGCCAAGATGTCTCTCTCCTCACAAGCACTACGTTTGGCTGCTGTTTTTTTATTTTATACAGTGCACACTTCATCTCTCACCCATACATCATTTTATTTGTGTCGTTTTCTTGCACATTTGCTCCAACACGCTATGTTTTGTGGGGTCTTAGTGCCATTGCTGTGTTTTTATTGGATGTACACTATGTGCATGTGTGTGTGTGTGTGTGCTTGTTTGTTTTTATGAGTGTGAAGCTGTAGTATTGACCTGTATATCACACTATACAGGGTGATTGTGAATCCTTAAAAAGTACTCATTTAGCTAAAATTGCATTTTAAACATTAAATGCATTCATTAGTAATGTAGTGTCTTATGTTAACATGTTTTTAACAGGAAATCTGTTTATCTTTGGTGAGGGTTACTGTATATGAATCATTCAAGCATAAAGAATTAGCTAAATTAAGGCATAACCCAGTGAAAAACAGGTGCAGATGATGATAGGTGATCAGGCCGGTGATTAGTATACTGGTGAAGCTGAATGCTGAGTGGTTGGAACAGACGAGAGGGGAAATGAGGTTGCTGCTGTGATTGTTACATAATCAAGCCATTATGCTGAATGTGATGAAACAGAATAGCAAATACAGTATGATGCTGAGAAACTTCTGTAATTGACAGATTATTGTTTTTGGTAGGACACCTAAAAGATGGTACACGTGTATTTAGGGCAAGAACAACTGCAGACATAAGGATGCCTGCAGTTGTTCTTGTTTTTTCGGCTGCTCCCACTAGGGATCGCCCCAGTGGTTTGCCTGTTCCACAGATTTTAATTTTAGCACAGGTGTTATGCCCGATGGCCTTCCTGATGCAACCCTGGCATTTTTACACAGGGTTGGGATCAGCTGTAAGGGTATCTTCAACCCCAGTGGCCGTGTTTGCGTCATTGTATTGGACAAGGACTTGAGGATGGATACAGTACTGAGCAAAAGTCTTGAGCCTCCTCTTATTTCTTTATATTATGCTTTCTAGAGCCAGACTTTCTTGTATTTTTAATAGAGTGTTGAGAAATAGTTCTCCACGTGTCCTTAAGGATTTTTTTTTACTCTTATTTTCTGTCCAGTCCATGTACCTGAGCGGTTTTGAAGGTTTTACCTATAAATCATTCAAGCATAAAAACATCCAACTTAGGTCATGACGTAGTGAGAAACGGGTTCAGATGATGACAGATGATCAGGCCTGTGATTAGTATACTGGTGATGCTGAGTGGTTGGAACAGACGAGAGGGGAAATGAGGTTGCTGCTGTGATTGTTACATAGTCAACCCAACTGTCAAAATTGTACAGTATCCTAAACATGTGTGTGACCTTATAAAATTGGTTCCCATTTCTTTAATTGGATCTACATTATTTGACTGAATTTAATATGGAGAAATGAGGGGTGGCTCAAGGCTTTTGCACAGTATTGTACAGTATATACAAACCATAAATAAGGCTATACCTAATCGTAACCATAAGGTTAAAGGAATTTAAATGGTTAATGTAGATGGTTTTCCCTTCACCCTAAATTCTATTTGAACAGCCAATTATTTTTATTCAGAGGTTTTTTTTATCTGAATCAATAAACCAATAACGATTTAAACAATAACGACTAGTTTATTGTTTTGTTCTTATTACTGGCTTTAAATTCTGAATTGTGTAAATCAGTGGTAAAGATTAAAAAAAAAGTTTTTTTTGTCAAAACACCCAATACATCTGGAAAATTTCCATTCCACCCACCATCCACAAACAAACGATATTGTACATTTGTTGCCACTGCTATGGATCAGAGTTCTTCTTCCCAACATCTGCTACCAGAAATGTCTTCGTTACTGTAACAGAACTGCTATGCATATGTTCTTAGTTATATAGTCCTCGCGAGTGCTCTGCATTTAAAAAATCTTGTACATATTTTGCATGTTTGTTTTCGTTTAAAGGCATGGTGAGTACATCATGTATATTAGATACCTAGATACCTCCGTTTCAGCAACATATTCATCACAGGGTCCAACTAAATGTCTCATCAAAATCAAGTTTGTCATAAGTTCCTTTAATTATAAACACGAATACACACTCATGCATGTGCACATAGACACAGAATGCTCATTCCTCGGTGCTCCAGCTCCAACTGTCATTTCTGGCAATTGTTTTTCTTTATGTTGTATTCGGAACGAGAGAAGAGATTCGATGACCCCAACACGCACATGTACAGCAACAAAACAGACACTGAGCCTAACATGTGTGAAAGGTAAATTGATTGTCTGCATAGAGAACACCAGAGAACAAAACAAAAAAAAAGAAAAGAAAGAAACACAGACAGACGCTGTGCTGGAAGGGACGTGTGATGAAGAAACAGAACACAAAAAAAAAAAAAACGCTCCAGGACTTACAATAACAACCATGCCTTCACAAAGTCTACACATTTAATTAACTCAGCACTCGGCTCTGGGTTTTATTTTTTATTTTCTTTTCATGGTAATTTTATTGTTTATGGAATTAATTGAATTGTACATGTCTTTAAGCGATCTGAAACACCGCGTGCCGAAGCTGGGTGTAAAGATATGAGGATGTGCTGAGAATAAACTCATATTTCACATTACTTTCTCCAGCATCACTCTATTCTGTTTGTCTCCGTCTGTTTGTCTGTTCATTTGTCCATCTCCTTTTCCACCCTAAAGCCATTGCAAAGCTAATACGTAGTGATGCAACTGCAATATAGTATTTTTTTAAATACTTTGATACAGTTATAGATATTCAGAATGGTTTAGATGGAGGTACGATAAAAGTTACTTTATAGAAAATTCCGTACAGACTTTATAACAAGTGTGCGTGTGTGTTTTATCCTTTAGAAAGCACATGGCTCCGTACACCATCCCCACCGGCCTGATTGTGGTGGAGGAGATACCTAGGAACCAGATGGGGAAAGTGAACAAGAAAGACTTGCTGCGGCAGTTCTTCCCACACTGACAGGCTCCTCTGCTGACCTGGGGTCAGTGCTGCTGGATCAGCTCAGAAAAAGTAACACCAACAGACTCAGACTTTTCTTTGCATTCGAGTTAAGCAGCACCGTCAGCTCCTGTAAGGAAAGAATTTCTGTACTTACCTGACTGATGCGTTTCTCTCTAGGCCAGGTTATTTTACAGTAATTATTAAGTGAAGTATTAATAATTTGTCCATTTGAATGTACAGTAGTTGCATCCTTTAAACATTAAATGAATTGCATAATAATGCTTGTTGCCTAGCAGCATTAACCGGCCAGGCGACTCATTCAGATAGGGGTGTGTGTATGTGTGTAAGAGAGATGCAGCTGCTGTGACACCGGCGCTCTGAAATAAGGCTTCGTTATTTATTTTCGTTAATAATTATTAGTGATATTGTCTATTGAGGTGCTGATCTATTTAACACTTAACACACGGCAAATGTCAAAGCTTCATCAGTTGGGTTCAGATACAGTATCTTCCAGGCCAAATCATAGACACAATGTGGTCCAGTAGCATAACGAACAATGCCGTATTTGGCTTCATGAGCATCTGAAGTGACCCACGCCTTCCCAGAAGGCTTTGCTTTAAGGGAGGTTGTACAACTCTAGTAATCTTGGAGTGAAAAAAAAAAATTAAGTGAATAAGAAAAAGGAAATATGTATTTTTATATGTATGTACTGTATCTCAAATAAGGAAAAAAAGGTTTTAATGAATTAAACAGTTATGTTAAGGTTTAGTTAAAATACAAATACAGAAAGTATAGAAATGGTAAGATTTTAAAAATCTTTTCATTTATTATAATAAGCTATGAAAGGATTAATTCATCATTACATGAGTGTGTATAAACAATCTTTCATATTTCAATTGTATGGTAAATTAACTGCTAAATAAAACTATGAGAGTAAAATTGAAATCTTTTTGGACAAGATCATGTGACTTTTTTTCCTCCACATGCCCTTACCTGACGACGACCACTCCAGGAGATGAGAACCTTTCTCAGTTTCACCTTGGAGAAAAAAAAAAAAAGTGATGACTATATTTAATAGCATATTGCACCACAGTTAAAGGATAATTGCTTCACTTCTACACTGTCTACAGAAGGACGCTGCCGTTCTCAATTCCTAAAAGACAAATAAAGGACATCTCCAGGGCCTTTTCAGAGAAACTTCAGTTCAGTGTTCAGTCTTTCCCTCGAGACGTACAAGCAGTCTGCAAGTTTGTTCCTCAGGTCAGACAAGTGTGTGTGTGTGTTGGAAGAGTGTGGCACATTTTACCCTCTGTGTGTCCTTTTTGAAACTATAATCGCTCAGACATTGTGTATTTCTTTTACACAAAATAAGTTCTTCTATTAAATACATACTCTAAAACGAATGGTTGGTGTATCATTAGCATATTGTTAAGTGTAAAACACTCTGCAGTTCCATTGTGTTGTATTGCATCATACAGTTTAGCGTTTGTGTTGTAATTTGTGACCGCAGTTTGTAAGTGATTGGCAACCCAGACAATTGGCAACCCAGAATGGCACCAGGGACATTACGCTGTTAAACTACAATAGGGAGAGAGTGAACAGAGGCAGCCATGCAGAAGACAGTGAGAGAGACAGTAGTTATCTGTTTCTCTCCCTATCTCTCTGTCTCTTTCCCCTGGCTGCAGTCACCAGAGAGCTGATTAAGAGAGTAGGACTATCGATTTCGGTGTGTGGCTGAGGTGTGCTGAGGCATGGAGGATTGTGGACAGGTTTGGGCTAGCAGGTAGAAGTCCCTCAAACCTCCACTTGTCCACAAACTTTCCTTTGCCCCTAAACCTGGTTTTGAACTTTGAATGTGCCTTTTAAACTCATCCACTCCCCCCTATTTGCCGCCTAATCCGATCCACCAACTTGTCGACTAACTGCCCCCACCACGAACTACCAAATAATCTCCCCGACCTACACCTGTCCATCTAAATCACTGCTGCCCCTTAAAACTCTTCTCAAACCCTCTAACTTGAGCCTAAACCTGCTAGCAAACCTCTGCTTGCCCCATATTTGATCATGCCTATAACTTCCCTGAACCTCTATTTTTACCCCGAACACCTAAAGCCAAAACACTTCTGCCCTACCTGCTCCAGTAAACAAACAAAAAAAAGTGTATTTCTTTCTGGATCAATAAAGTGTCTGTCTGTCCGTCTGTCTGTCTTTGAAAATTGCTCCTAAACCTTCACCTGCTTTTAAAACGTATTTTGAACATCCACTACCCCCCCAAAACCCCTGCCCCCATGCCTCCGCAAGCAACCACGAAGCTCCATTTCTCCCCAAACCTGCCTCCAAACTAAAAAACATGTGACTATTCCCTTGCCTCTCCACCTGCCCAGCTTCCACTTATTCCCAAATTTTCATGTCCCCAAAATCCTGCCTCAAACTCTCCGCCCACTCTGGCTCCCAGTTCTTCAGGCAGGCTTGGTGGTAATGAGGATGTGTGTGTTTGTGTTTCAGCATGTGTGTGTGGTTTGGGGCTTTACTCCCCAGGGCTCTGAGATGATGGAGTGTGTGCAGCGTCAGTCAGACACTCCTGGAATAAACACACCCACCCACACAAACACACTCGCACTGCCTTGCCTGCCTGCCTACTGAAGCGTGTGTGCATCTGTCTGCAGATGGACGCTTATTGGGCCCCAGGGTCCTGTGGAGAGAAGGGCAAATGTTATACCGGACTTGTCCAACACACACACATTTCAAAAACTCAAGCAAATGCCAACATGCGCTGAAGCTGATTGGCTGTGAGTGCTGACATGTGGTTGAGTTAAATGTGACTGTATGCTATTAATTCACCAGTGTGTTGGGTGAGTGATCAGTGTTTTAACTCCACACTCCTGTTCAAGGTGCCCCCATTCCCCCCCTCGCCAAACAACCCCCTCTTTTTCGAGTTCATCCATCTCGGTTCCATGTCACATGAAAGTGACTTGCTCAGAGTGATCCAGCGAGCGGTTGATATTGGTGTGTCTTTGAACTTCTGAAGTGATCGTGTCGCATGAAGACAAGTCAGGGGCAAAGGAAGAAGACGTAACAGCGGTTAAGGGCGAACAGAGAGAAGAAGAAATAGCCTCAGTGAACACACATGTACACAATTATAGAACACAAAAAAAGTGTAAAAACGCACTGCTGTAACTTGAGGGATTCAGAGAAAGATGTGTGATATGACAGCTCTCAGAGGGTACAGTGCCTCAGAGGCAACAACTTGCCTTTTTGCAGTCCTCAGTGCGCTCTAGCAAAAAGGCGCTTCCTCTTTTTATTCCTTTATGCGCTTCATTTATTCTTGAATTAAGAGCATACAGTCACATTTAACTCATTCACATGTCAACACTCACAGCCAATCAGCTTCAGCCCCTGTATTTCTTTCATCCAAAATCCCCTAAAAGATGAAAGGTGTGTGTGGATACCTGGGCAATAAACCCAAACTGTTGACACAAAGTTATACAGGATGTTTTTGTATGTTTGTATTTTGTTTGTATGTTGTAGCACTACAACTGCCCCTAACGGGAACTGAACTAAGAGCCTTGAACCTGTTCTAGCATGGCAATGTCCCTATGCACAAAGCAAGCTTTATGGCTCACCAAAGTTAAATTGGAGGAACTCTAGTGTCCTGCATGGAGCCCTGATTTCAACTCCATTGAACACCTTCAGGATGAACTAAAACACCAACTGCACCTTAGGCCTCTTCATGGGGTCTTAGGAAGCACTATGGGTATCATTGTTTAGTTGTCTGTATACAGTATGTTTGGCCACATAGTGTAGCTTTAATGCTGATACTTTACATACAGTATCCAAGCTTGGAAAATAAAATTCATAACTGTGTCTAAAATAATCATGTCTTTTTTGATGCACTGTTGCATCTTTAAGCCAGAATAATTAATGAGTGTTTTCATTAACCACAGACCGATGTCTTTTGAAAATAAGCTACAACTGTTGCCTTCCTAGTACCCTAGTATTTCTAGTATCAAGCTACTTCTGAACCAGAGATGTCACTACAGTAGTACCTGCGCTAAGGGGGAAAAGAACTGGACCCTTGCTCAGACACAGCTGTACTGATATATACTGCAAAACTTATATACATAACATGAAAAGAAAACTTTGGACCTCAGAGTCTGGAGGAAGAGAGGAGAGACACAGAATCTAAGTCCATTATGAAGTTCCTGCAGTCAATGATTAGTTGGGGTGCCACCATGTCATCTGCTGGTGTTGGTCCACTTTGTTTTATCCAGTCCAAAATCAACATAATCGTCTACCAGGAGATTTTAGAACTCTACCTGCTTCCATCTGCTGACGAGCTTTATGGAGATGCTGATCTCCTTTCCAACAGGCCTTACTGTAGAACATGCCCACAATGCCAAAACTTCCACTAACTGGTTTGCTGACCATCATATTAGTGGGCGTGATTGGCCAGCCAACACACCTGATCTGAACCCCATAGAGATTCTATAGGCTTATTGTCAAGAGGAAGAAGAGAACCACCGACCCAATATAGACAAGCAGAAGGCTGCTATCAAAGCAACCTGGTCTTCAATAACGCCTCAGCAGTGCCACAGGTTGATCGCCTTCATGCGTTTTCATGTTGATGCAGTATTTTTTGCTAAATAAGTCTGACATTTCTGTATTCTAAATCCTTTTTTTTTTAACAAAAAGGCTTCAAATATTTAACTTGATGTATAATGAATCAAGAATATATTGTATATTGTAGTTTCACTTTTTCATTAAAATTATGAAAAAAAAAACTTCATGATATTCCTTTTTTTTAATGCATGCTATATTACACAAAATGACAGTTGCAGAGCATTTTGTTAACAGATTTTTTTAGCATAAATCAATAAAACTATCCGTACCCATTTATGAATTTGCAATTCACAACCAGGTAAAACACACGGCAAATGTTCTGTACCAGGTAAAAAAATAAGAGCTGATATAAAACAATACACAATATATTAATTATATGTGGCAAGTCAAACCAATTGATATTTAAAGAAGAGTTTATAACTAAAAAATAACTTTTTAACATTTTCTGTTATTCTACACAACCAGTTGGCTTGAACATCCCTCAGACTTAATAACTATATGAGTAATAATATATGTATATCAAAGCGAATTTTGCCTTAAGAAATGATGGAAACTCAGATGATTCGTTCCACAACCCAAAATATTCTTTTTAAAAAATATTCATACGAAATAAAAAGTAACAATAAAACAAATTACCCTGCATTTTACCTTTAAAAAAGAACCCAATAAGGGTTATTGTAGTGGGCGACTTTCACTATCACTAACGAAATCACTGCTATCTGTTGGCTCACTGGAATCTTTTTCCATTTGTGTGACTTTAACAAGCAACCTATCCAAGGACACTTGCTTTTGAGGATTTCACAGAAATGTGACATTGCATTGTCATTAATAAACAGATTCATCACTTACACTGCTACGGCCTTTTTAACCTTTTTTTTCACCGGGCCTTTGTTGCAGTACAGTTATTAAAGAATAGTCACTACACTTGGATACAAAATTGTAAAAATGCTTTATGCACACACATACATGGTCACAATGTTATATTAAATAGTTTATGCATATACTATACTATACTATAAGGGTATAGTTGATTAGTGTTTTTAAAGTAGTAATGACACCGGTGATGGTCTGAGAAAGGTGTAGTATATCTACATATATTATTATCCAGTATAAATCGAAGCTGTATGATTTATACCTTTACCGTTTCAGTGAACAAGATTATTTATTGCACATTTTATTAGTATGATCCTCATGCACTTATTTGCATGTCACCTCTCATCTCTGTTGTCGTGATCGCTGTGATCTATTTTTATTGATGGGCCAAGGCTATCACACTAAACTCCTCACTGCCACGATGATCAATATTAAATTATCATGTTCCAGCACTCATAACTCGGTGCGCTAGACAATAGACAGAGACAGGGTCATGGGAGAATAAATAGCAGGCAGAGTGGCTAATGATCCATCATCCCAGACGAGCTCCGACACCCTGGAGCTTCACCCGCTGACAGCGTCATTAATAAATGCAGCTCGGAGCACGATCGATCGCACTGATGGATGATCGCAGCCGCAAATACTATAAAACACCTGGCCATCAATCTATAGAGGACAACCCATCCACAGCACATCCACACATCAGTGTACCTTACACACTATGCAACACATCATGTATATACAATATACAGTACCAGGTTACCAGAGGGGAGTATACAGCTGAAGTGATCATTTTCATATTTATTGGTTGATCTGTGCCTAAAAGTTGGTGTTTAATCTATGTCACCCAGTTGATAGATGACATTTCTATGTGTTAATGCTAAACATGTTGATCTAATCTAGAAGCCATTTGTGCCTGTCTAAGTCCATTAGCCCTGGTTAAATGAACATTATTTAACTAAAAGACATTCATTCACCCATTGATTCATCTTCACTAAGCGCTTTATTCAAGCAGGGTCAGAGTAGATGGGTGAAGACGGTGGACAAGGTGGGAATACACCACAGGAAGGACACAAGTCCATGGCAACCCACCACATGCACACACTTATTCACATAAGGTAGTGCTGGAGGATTCGAGTCTGGACTTGCAATCGAGACATTTTCTGTATTGATTTGGCCTTGGATTTATTGGGATTGTACCTGGACTTTTCTCAATAGTGCGCCTTGGTCTCTCTAAATATAGAGTTTGTCTCAAACAAGATTTTGTTAAGGAGTAATGTTTGTGTTGTCCTTTTCTTGCCCATACACAAATGATTTCCATTTATAGAAAATAGCCTAACGTGCCAATTAGTAAGGGACAACTACTTAAAGTAAATGATTTGGCTCAAAAATTACTTAGCAGTGACTTTGCCTTGATTCCCTTAAGACTTTGTCTTGACTCAGTCTTGCCTAGTCCTGGTCTTGGAATTGTCTTTACCAAGCGGCAACCTCTGGTTCTGAAAAAATGAAGCCAACGCAGAAGTGCTAAATCTTGCAGTTCCACAAATGGCCACTAGTAGCTCGCTCCAAAAGTGAGTCAATCGACATAGAGCGCAACTTTGTAACAAAAATAAACATGTTTCAGGTTTCAGTCTCCAATAGATTTCCCATTCATGACAACTGTACGGAGGATAATTTTTTTTTTTTTTGTAACTCATCAGTTAAAATTACATTAAGCCATAAGGTTATACAAAATTAGGGGCGTGGCCAAATTGAGTGACAGCTGCATTGCAGGTCTGAAACCGAAAAAACAAATATTAATTTTTACAATGTTAATAAGTAGTTTAACTTACTCCAAAAAATGTAGGAGTTGACATGAGACAATGTGTAGGGTATGGAGGAGGAAGTTCAATCAAATGCAAACTAATGTTACCCTCCTAAGCATTGTAGTTAGCTTAACTTGCTAGGTTGTGGTAACTGATGTACATAGGACTGTTCCAACCAATAGCCAGACTTGATTTTTCTGTGCCCATTTGCCCATGCTCTTCCGCTCTTCAAAAAACCTGCCAGTCACACCATGGAGGGTTTGTCCAATCCTTTTTATATACAGTCTATGATCTCGCCTAAAGCACTAGAGGAAGGAAACCAGAGAACCCAGATGAAACCCCCATGGATGCTGGGAGAACAAGCACAGATACTCAACAGCAACCCAGAACCCTGGAGCTGTTAAGTGGCAAGGAGACATTACAGTTTTATGACAATTGACGGAGCTTATTCCAACAAAATGTACAGTAGTTGTGTTTGTCTGGGGAGTGTGTTTGTTAGAATGATATGGTAAAGTGGTAATAGTGTCAGGATATTTACTGGGTGGTTGGGAATCCTTTTAGGTCTTGCAACTTTTACGAATGAATCTTTCTTTTTCTTCTTCTTCTTTTTAGTTAAACAGCATTAACAGTATGGTTTTTTAAAAAATCAGAAAATAATGGCATTTTTATAAGGTTTGGTTGCTGAAATTAAGGATTTGTGGGGGTTTTTTAAACACAGAGTTCAAGTACAAATACACAAAATGTAGTTAACGAGCATAAAGGATTGTCATAAGGACATTCGGGACATTATAAGGCTTAATTAGTTTATTGTTCAATAAATCATTTCCCTTCTGTCTATAATTTGTGTAACAGGATTGTACTTTTCTGTCCAATATTTCATATACTTTAAGTTTTTTCTTCAGGATGATGCAACTTCTTGTTAAAAAATATGACTTGTGGAATAGAAATACAGTATGTTCACAGAGTGCAGACTGGAAACATTGGGTAATTATTTGGAAGTCTTTAGAAGTATTGCGTTTTTTTATTAACCGTATAGATGGATTGGATTGGGACAGGCGAGAAAATTGGCCTGTAATGAGCACATTTGGAAGGACGCTTTACTGATGTTTAAAATGTCTACGCATACACACTGTAAAGCAGCGCACGTCCAGGGTTGGGGTACGAATCTCACCTCTGGAGAGTGTGTGCTAGGTTGGGGTACGAATCTCACCTCTGGAGAGTGTGTGCTAGGTATGGTGTGTGCATGTTCTCCCCGTGCTTGGTCGCTTCCTCCAGATATGCCAGTTTCCTCCCGCAGTTTAATGACAATCATTGTAGGGTGATTAGTAAATGATTGTGTGTGTGTGTTTCTAGGTTGCCGGAGGTTGGGGCCTTTAGCAACAAAATCTCCCCCTACTGTGATTACTGTAGACATAAAGTCATAGATCAGTGCAGCCAAGCTTTGCCTAATGATGACAGCTCGAATGGATGGATGCGTATTTGTAAATGTAGTATTAGTGGGACACAAATGACTCCTGAATTGAGGAATCGCCCTATAAATGGACCCTTAAGCACTTACCTATAAACGGAACATAATGTGACCATATACGCCAGTATGTAGGGGACAATGGTACAGTGTCTGTGAGACAGCAGGACAATTAGCTAGGTTTTGGCATGAATTTGACCCTTTTTCTGCAGTATGAAGTGTGTATTCAGTGATAAAGACTGTGACAGGAGTGTGATGTACTGTACTGTACAGTAAGCCATGCAGGCGATCGTGAGCAGCAGTCCCATCCCGTAATAAGTCGTATTGATTATTGACCTGCTCAACAACTGAAGCTGCTTATATTTATCTGCCTCATCTCTCACGTACGCTTTCGCGCTCTCTTACTCAGCACCAGATCCTCAGCTCAGCGCAGAGTGTGATGTCGCCTTTCTTCCCCCGTGCGCGCGTGTGCGTGTTTGTGTGTGTCAATACCTGTATATCAATCGCTATATGCATCCTCATCCATCTAAACAGGGATCGATCATGACTTTCAGTATGCATGTGGCAGATCCCAGCAACTTGCTTTTTCTTACATGACTCTATTGCAGAGATAAATACATATATATACACACATACATGCACACACACACACACCCTGCTGTGAGAACAAATAGAGCTGTTCTGTTTCTGTGGACTGAGGAATCTGCAGTTCGTAGGAGGTTCTAAAGTGTATTTTACTCTGACAACAAAAATATTGAAAAATATTTGGCTGTTCAATACACACGCGTGAAAAATGTCTCTCTTGAATTGAAATGTTTCTCTGCAGGGAAACTGAATGTGTTGATGTACTTTCATACATCACTGCTTACATTTAAGTCAAAGCTAACAAGGCTTTTAGTACTGTATCTTCTATATAAATAAAAGAAAGTTTTTGTCTGCACATCGGTCAGAAACTCGCTCTTTCAGTGATATTGTTACATTTCCTACATTGGACGACCCAAAACCAAAAGTCTGAGAAAATTTTCTGTCTGTATGTCTGTCCAGCCAGATTTTGTCACAGCATCATGCAAGACTGGCTAAACAGGACATTATGAAACTTTTCCAGTATTTCGGTACAGTATTCACCTGAAGCTAAATCTGCACCATTAATGAAATCAAAAAGTTGAGTAGAAGGGAAGTTATGAGCGGTTTTGTGCCAGATTATGTCACAGCATCCAGTGCTTTTTTGGACAAATATATCACTTTTTCCCTTAAGGTGGGCGTGGCTATACGCCCTACTCCACAGAGCCAATCAATGCGATCGTTTACTGTGTATACGCAGAGTATGCGGAAGATGCAGTAACGACCATACTGCACCTACAAGCCGCCAAAATATTCAACTCATCATGAGTTACTACAATAAATGGTACATATTCTATAAAAACTGAACCTTGTGCCATGAATTAACTAACAATTTTGAGTAGAAGGGAAGTTATGAGCGGTTACTGTATGGGTCAGATGCTGATCAGCTTATTTTTAGTTTTAACTTTTTAACTACGCGTTTACTTACGTTAACTATTAAAATTATCCACAAATAAAAATTACAAAACACAAAGAAAAAAAAAATTGATTCTGGTTATCCAATGTTTTTGCTATACTACCATTTTCACTATACTCTGATTTTCTGTCTGATTCTCTGCTGTCTCTCTTGTCTAGAAAGAAAAAAAATTGCCTGTTTGTGAAAGTCAGATTATAACTTATAACATGTAAGATGTTTTTTTTTTTTTTTTTAATCTAGCTAAGACATAATTGCTTTTACACTGACACTTTAAGATTAATGCAGCTAACATTAACAAATAAAGCCTTCATGTCTAAATTATTACACACTCTCCTCGAAAGGCATCTTTATGGCTCATTGCAGCTTTTCACAAACAGGTTTCATAAAACCGTAGCATGATTTCATAGCACAAAACAATTCCTTCATCAAAAGGTGGAAATCTGAAAGCCATGCCTCCTACACGATACTTCTGTAGCATGACTGATACCAGTCGTCATTCTGACACTTCAGCATAATGAATGCAGTTACTCTCTCCAAAACCACATTATCTTTTTAGGGTAAATTCCACAAATATTATTCTTTAACATTAGCATTAAGGACACACCTTAATTCGTTAATTCAGACTAAGCCACTCTCACAGCTGACAACTCTCCTAATATCCTTGTGTAAGAGAGATCCTTTTTTCTCATCAATATATACTGCAAGCCAGTATTTTAGATTTATAACCTCATTCTGAATACTCATATACACTATCCGGCCACTTCATTAGGTACACCTTGCTAGTACTGGGTTCAACCCCTTTTGTATGGTGGCGAAGAACTGCAAAACAAAATAACAAAACTGAAAACAAAATAACAAAACCAAAAACAAAATAACGAATCCAAAAATGAAATAACAAAACCGAAAACAAAATAACAAATTCAGAACAAAATAATAAAACTGAAAACAAAATAACAAATCCAAAAATTAAATAACAAAACTGAAAACAAAATAACAAATCCAAAAATGAAATAACAAAACCGAAAACAAAATAACAAATTCAGAACAAAATAATAAAACTGAAAACAAAATAACAAATCCAATA
>JAOVVA010000001.1:34524139-34535515 GCA_028565275.1 Leiocassis micropogon | reverse complement strand
GGTTTGCGTTTTGCACTTCAGAACTGAAAGTTTGCGTTTTTTCTTTTTGTGCCTTTGTGTTTTGCATTTCAGTGTCGCCGTACATTTTTTCGTCTAAGAAAGCAAAAGAGAGACTGATATAAAAAAAGAAAGCTGCGGTAATATAAGTGATAAAAGGAACGTCTTTCACAAGCCAGTCCATAAACATTAAATATAACTTTAAACAGATTAAAGTACAACATGTCCTAATTTAATAAAAAAAATAAGGAGATTAAATTCCTACGGTCTAAGAAGAATTAAACATTTCATGATGTAATGTTATTGGAAACATTCCACAGTAAATGCTTAAGATCAGGTTTGTTCACAATGAACCATTGCCGATTTATATTCCTGTAACAGTTTTATTTTAGAGATCAAACATACTGTAAGAAGGTGGCATCATTCCGTGGTTAGCACCGCCTCTTCTCTCTCCTCCAGGGTTCGGGGGGTTTGAATCTCGCCTACATGTTGTTGCCGTGTTGTTCTCATGCTTGGGTACTCTGATTTCCTCCCATAATCTAAATGAGATGTAGACTGATTGTGATTTATGAATTACCTGTACTGTAGTCTAACCTATGGTTAAACCATAAGAAGCTCATGTGTTTTAAACTGATTGTCAAAATCTGTACGTCCTCAAATACGTCTTATTTTACTTTGTTGTTGTGTACCATAGGAGCTGCACTAAATTCCTTTTATATATCAGGAAAATAAACAAATCCAATATAAAGGATGTAAAAATGGTGTAGGTCATCTAGTTGAAGTTTGCTTATCATTTATGCACCCTCTGTAGCGTGTCAGTGTGGTTCATAACTCAGCCTGCTCCTTTCAACACATGTAATTACACAACTGACATTTCAACCAGAGTGTCCATGTTTCACTTCAGTTCAATAACACACACACACACACACACACACACACACATTTCCAACACTAGCACCAGAATTAAAGCTGGGAAAAAAAGGGAAGAGATGTGGGGTGGAGAGGATCGATAAGAGGTAGCATGCATTCTAATGCCTCCTTAATGGGCTGGAGTATTAATTATTCAGCAAAGGCCATTTTAGCTGCTCATTAAAGTGGCAGCTGGGTGGAGAAATATGCGCCATTGTACGACATGTCCAGGGTCATTACCGAGCTTGCCGTCTCCACACATACACCCACACATACACAGAGCCTAGAGATCATTTTTATCTGCACCCTCTTTTAGTCTGTATCTGTACGTGTGTATGAGCTCCTGGTTCTTTGAATGCATATCAGCACATCATCACGTTCCCTCTCACCCCATCCATCACCCACAACTCATGTTTAATGCGAGAGAGTTAAAATTCCCCTGCATGGCCATGGTGGTTCCATGTAAACCCCTTTCCTTTGTGATGGGATTCCTAATGACACCACAGCAGTCTGGCCTACTAAATGCCTATGACCTGATTTATTTCTCCCTCTATTACCACCATGCTGACACACACAAACACATTGCAGTGGGATGCCAGTGGCAGGGAACATCTGTTGGAGGAAGGCCCTGCCACGAGGTGTTAGAATCGCACAGGCCTTGAAGGAGCAGTGTGGCCATGTAGAAACAGCTCCCATGTAGGTGTATGGTTATATTTTGACTGACTTTACACGAGAGCGAGTCAAAAATGATCTGCACTCGGGCTGTCTGCGTTGTCTGTTTTTTGTAGTCTGAGGGTGTACCCGGGTGCCATTATTTATCGAGGACTTTGTGCACAGTATGGAGAAAGTGTTTGGATATCTGCAAACAAAATTTGGACTGATACTTTAACTTAGGTGAAAGTTTTTTTTCTTCGGATTTTCCCCCGATTCTCTCCCTAATTTAGTTGTATCCAATTCCTCCCCGTCACTAGGGGGCACCCACATTAAGGCTACTACTACCAAAGAACGACATGACGCCAGCTGATGTAATGGAAGCTTACAGTTTTCTGGCCAGTATTGGAACATTATAAGAAAAAGGGGTCAACAATCAACAGTGCTCATTACAGCGTGATGTTTATTGAAGAGCTGAAAACTTCGGATTAAACGCAGAGGACTGCTATCCAAGGGCGTTGTGAACTCGCATAACAATGCACATCTGCACACCTCTGGCCCACACTGTCAAAACTCTGCAAAACTTTGTTTTGAGGTGTTAAAGCATCCTCCCTATAGTCCTGATCTCGCTCCACTGGACTTCGACCTGTTTGGTCCCCTGAATGCAGCCTTACGAGGATGAAGATTCTCTTCTGATGAAGAAGTGAAGACAGTGGTGCATTCGTGGCTGGCAGCTCAGCCAAAAAAATTTTTAAAGCATGACCGATGGATTTTGTGTTTGTCTTTTCTAAAAATTCATTAAAATAAATTTTACCGCCAGAGTGCAGAAAATTTTGGACTTGCCCTGGTGTGTGTGTGTGTGTAGGGACCAAAAAGGCCAATGGTGACAGTTGTATTTAATCTATTTGTACAACCATGGTAGGACCTCTGGTCACCATTCACACTTATCCAGTCTAATTGGCGTTTCCAAATTGCCTGTAGTCTTTGGACTGTGGGTGAAAACCATAGAACCTGGAGGAATCCCACCAAGCACAGGGAGAACATGCAAATTCCATGCACACAGGCCTGCCATGAGAATTGAACCCAGGACCTGAAGGTACAAGGCAACAGTGCTTACCACTTAGCCACTGTGCCACCATATATAATATAGCTTTGTTTAAAAAATTACATTAATGCAGCTAGTATTTTTGTACTGCTGCTTAAATGGCACCGATAATGACACTAACATACTGTAGTCTGCAAAATATCTAAAATAGTGTTATATACCAAATCCTTACAATTCACTTAGCTTTACAGGAATACTAATTCTGGATACATTGATAGGTTTATAGAATTATTATTTTGTTCCTAATGAGCAAGACAAGGGTGACAGTGGCAATGAAAAACTCCCTGAAACACTATGAGGAAGAAACGTTAAGAGTCTGGATGCCTTCTCAGGCAGCCTTGAAGCCAGCTAAAAGGGCTTTTATAAGTTTGGTTGCCAAGCAACACGCTCATGCAGGTAATCAGCGAAAATATGTGAACTCGGTATGTGGTGTTCTGTGCACAGACATTATTTCTGAACAGACATTTTATTTAGGGGGGAAAGCTTAATTGAGGAAAAGTTTATTGTACATATTTGATTACACATAGAGACCACTCAATTGGAGACAATAGTGTTCCCTAGAGGAAAAGTTACTTCTGCCCGAGTAGACACCCTGTGTTTGGTCCCACTGTCACAAAAGCACAAGCACGCTTCACACCACCTCATCCAACCCCAAAGCTTACACCTGATTCTAAATTTCACTTACTGTCCCATTCGGGAACGATTGGCCTTAATCAGCGCCTCTGTTTATATCCTTCCCTGAACCCTGTAACAGTATGTCCGTGCCACAAGGAATCTATTGCATTTTGGAGTGGATGGCAGAAATTGTGTCAGGTCAGGCCACTGCAATTGAAAAATACAATCAGATGCTGGCTACACTGTTAGAGGTATAGAGGTACAGAACATACAGAATCTCAGTGCATAGGACAAATATAGGCACTCTATTTGATCTAATCTATTGACTATATGATATCTCTCCTGAAAGAGGGGACTTTGGAATGGGCCACAGCAGTCTGGCAAAATGTGTTAACATCTGACTCCACACTTGAATCATTCACTGTACCATTAAGGTGCACCTTTGACCACCCATGCACTGGGTGATTGATTCCGAAGAAATCCTTGGGGGAACCCATGCTACCGATACCGAGCTCCTCTATCTGGAAAAGGAGTCATGAAAAGAAGAGAACAGGTGTCTATATTGTGGATAAGCTGGTCACTGGCATTAACACTGTCCTCATCTTAAGCCAAAAAGCAAGGTCATCCCAAGGAAAGGTGATGTTCTGCTCCCATGTCTATGGTCCTTTTCTCTCCACCTGGAGAGAGCGCCAACAAGCAAAAGTGAAAGCCTTCATTCATTTAGGATCAGCTGGTAACATCATAAATTTTATTTGGGAACGTGGGAATGCCAATGGTGATACTTTTACACCCCATCCTATTGTCTGTGCTGGATGAATGGCTGGCTAGGGGCAGGACTCATAGCCAGACAGACTCTCTCAACTATAGTCCACCAAGGGCATCACACAGAACACTTCTCATTTACAATGAACTCAAGTTCCAAAACTCCCATTTGTGCTAGGGTCTTCATGGCTCCAGCATCATAACACCTGTTTGACTGGCCCATCCAAACAGTCTTTGTCAATTTTACCAATACTGCTTTAAAGGTATTTGAGTTCCTTCCATTACCTCAGACTCAGTAGATTTAACTCAAATACCACTGATATAGTTGGTATTTTAATGCTTACAGTTGAAAGGGTTTTTACTCAATCGGATTTACGCAATATGTAGAATCAGTCTGACCTTGGGATGAATTTGCTGGGACGTCCACTGCTTTGAAGATCGCCAACTGTCTTGAACGTTTTCCATCTTTCAGGAAAGCCCTGAACTTTAAATTGTTTGGAAATAGTTTTATAACCCAGATTGATATGCAGCAACAATTGTTTCTCTAAGACCATTGCTTATGTCTTTCCCTCTTGGCATTTGGTTAACACACACCTGAATGCTCCAGACCACCAAACTGCCAAAACCTCTGCTTTTATAGAGGTCTGCACATCTGCTGATGATCAGTTAATCAAGAGCTGACAATTAGCAGCACCTGGTTGCAACTTACATACCCTCTTAAATCCTGTAGAAGCAGTAAGGGGTTACTAAGTATTGCACATGTTTTTTCTTTTCTTTTTGGCTTCATTTTTTGTTAAATAAATAATTGCACTGTGAAAAAAAAAAAGTTCTATTTTGTTGTTCGTCTGAAGTTGTATTTGCCTAATATTAAGACCCGCTGTGAACAAAGAATTAGAACATTTTGAACACGACTGTAAATCCTAAATGTACGTCATTCTGTGTGTGGACATTATTTCTGTGCCAGACAATGTATGTCAATCGAGCTAGAGGAGTCTATTGAGAGAATAATTAACTTAAATATTGTCAATTGAAGTAGAGATTTTGATTTGAGGCAAATCCCTATTGGGAGAGCACTTGTTTAAATTCTGTCACTTACCAACTGTTCACTGATGGGGACTTGATTGGTAAAAAACTGTTTGTGACAATTTCAGTCCAGAAACGCTACTGCAGTCTTAAGCCATCATAGTAACACTGTTTGTGTAAAATGCTGTCCAAAGCCATCTACATGGATTGAGAGTGTCCTCAGCAGTCACACAAATCTGTAAGTATGGGGCCATCGTCAGCAGCAGTGAGTGGTCTCCATGTGATGAGAACTCCAAGCAGAAGTAAGGCACCAGGAAGCATCAAGCAGGTCCAGAGAGAAGAAATGGGGTCAAGACTACTGGCAACTTAGGAGTGTCATGTGTAGGTTGAGAGAGAGAGAGAGAGAGAGAGAGAGAGAATTAAAGTCAGGATCCATAGCAAAAATCAGAGCAAAAGCCAACATGGCTCGGATTTGGCACAAAACATAAGTTAGCAAAAGCACAAATCTAGTTTGGCTGGTTCTGGAAGTTTCACAAAATTCAAGGAACATTTTATGTGCATAGGAAAGTATCTGATTTAAATTCCTTATTGTAACTATAGGGCAGGCATCACGAAATGGCGGACCTCAGTCTGGATCTGGACCGAGTGATGGTTCTATCCTAACCTTGATGCTTTTCTGATAAATGAGAATTATTAATATTCCGGTAATCTAGCACATTATTCCTCAATGTGGGCATGGCTATACATGTCACTCAACAGAGCCAATCAAGGTAATAACTCCAAGAAAAGGAAAGTACACTATGAAAACCGAACCGTTAAAGATGAATGAACAGTTCGATATATGTTTATTCATCCTGCAGGAAGTTTAAAACCACCAATAATAAAAAGCAGTAATGTGGAACACCACTATGAGATAAAACACGGGTCGTTAGAGCCTACATATCCGCAGCAGTCTGAGGTGAGGGCGTACTGTATAAAATACCCAAAGTGAGATAGAGCAACCAGACTTTTTTTTCACATTTATTTACAGCACCGCAGCATGCAAATAAAGATTGATTAAAGATTGTTGTTTGTATTCAATACACATACAAGGAAATATAAAAGGCCATCAAAGTTGGCTCAATTGTCAACAATTAATCTAGTTACTGCAAATTGATGATAAATATTACTGAAATGCTATGGGAGTTTTAAAATGCTTATTTTTTATAAACTTACATTGACTGCATATATAGAGATCTAAAACATAACACAAACCTCGGACCTCGGCTCAAAGAAAATTTTATTAACCGGACCTTCTTATATTTTAATTAAGTACCCCTGCCATAGGGGATTTCGATGCTGTGGTTTAATGCATGCATTTCATGTCCATTTCCTCAGTTTAGAAAAGCAGATTTTAGTGTTTAAATGTGTGTGTGTGTATGCATCAGAAGCCTGTGAAAATTGTTAACAGTTGTGGACAGTAAAAAGTTACAGCTTCACCTGCAACCCATGGGGTCGATGAGGCCAACATTAAACTAACAGTATGACAAATTCACCTGTGGCCATACCCCTGTGGTCTATTGTAAAGTTAGCACCCCATTAAAAAAAAGTTGCAGAATTAACACCGGCAAGGAAAATATTTGCCGCTGGAAAGGTTCACATGCATGCAGTCGTTTAAAGTTTAGTTGTTACCTTCCTGGCAATTCTCAACCACGACGAAGAAGTTGATCCACATGGAGAAAACACATTTTCCAGATTGTTGCAGGTTGCAATACTCTGTGGTTGGCCGTTCTTTGAAAATAAGTGTTTCTTGGACACATTTATTGTTGAAATGGACTCCACTCTGGAACTATAGCTGAAAATTGGACTTTGGTAGACGTACTCACTGAGACTGTGATCATAATAAAACCACAACCTTTGAATTTATTCAGTGATTTTATGTTGTTAGTGTTAAATAACCACAGACTACCATCCCTTCTGCTGTATCATGCCCACAATAATAAAAAAAACAGCCAACACTAACACAGTATCAACTCACAACACCAAAAAAATACAGCTTGTGATCATTTCTAGTCATGTTAGCACAGGATATGCCTAAGTTATGGCAGCATGGTGGCATAGTGGTGAGTGGGGCAGTGGTGAGCACTGATATCTCGACCTCCCAAGTCAAGGGTTCAAATCCCACCTCAGGGTCTGTGCTTGGTGGGTTTCCTCCAGGTATTCAGATTTCTTCCCACAGTCCAAAGATGCAGATTAGCAAATCACCGTTCCCAAATTGCCTGTAGTGTGTGAATGTTGACCGGAGGTCCTAACACGGTTGTAATAATGGGAATAAATACAAAGCTTACCACTGGCCTCCACAGTCCCTAGTTGGACACAGAGGTTTCTAGATGGATGGCACCTAAGTTATATTGTACCTATAGCTCAGCTGGTGATTAACATTACAATAATCACATGATTGAAAATGTATCACTAGTTGGTTAAACAAATAAAAATAAATAACGAAGAAAAAAAACCTAAACAATGTTAAACTGACGGAGTAATGGAGTTTGAGGGTGTCAAGGGTACCCAAGAAGTCATGATGTAGAGCACTCTGGTCAAGATTAAGTCATTAGAAACATGTATGTTTGCATGTTTGATCAGCTTTAAAGTGGCGTGTCCACAAGCAGCTACTATTTAGACACATCAATGTTGCGTGTTTAGGCTGTTTCACTTCACGTACGGTTGCTGTTTGTCTATATCGGTCAGAGCAGCAATGGCTCAGTCACTGCAGTGGGATTGTGTGTGTGTGTGTGTGTATATGTGTGTGTTTGAGAGAGTAATCAAACCCTGGAGAGAAAGGATTTGTGGGGTTATGGAAAGCGGCAGGTCGTGATTGTGTGATTTTGAAAATGTTGTGGTTTTCCTTTCCTCCATACAGAATGGGAAATTCAACTCTCTCTCTCTCTCTCTGTGGTCTGTGGCCTGGTGAAGTATTTTATCATTCCATTCGTGGAGTGTGAGCTCAGTGGGCCAGGCGGCAGTGCCAGGGCTGATGAATGGGGTGGCCAGTGATGTGCAGCCACCTCAGGGGGGCCAAACGAGACAGCTATTTAGTGCCTGAACAAGACACATCGCTTTTCTTTTTATTGTTTCCAAACTGCACAGAGGGAGATAAAACCGAGCCGAGCCAATCAGAGCGGAAAAGAGGAGAGGAATATCAAGCCGAGGAACCTCAGATAGAGGCAGAATACACACTGTGGGACAATATCCATGTGTACAGATAAAAAAAAAGAGTGCTAGTGTGTCACTGCTGTGCCTCTCAGTACAGTGTCATGCATAAACTATGCCACTGTGTGAACCCTTCTGTTTACCTGGGCATCATGTAATGGGCAAGCTTTCCTCGAGCAGGAGAAATAACGGTTGACTTGATGAGTTGTCTATATTCAGTACTGCAATCCAGAATAACTCTAGATATGAAGTACTGCAGGTTAATATGTTAGGCAGAATGAAATTTTTCAGAAAATCTCTGTATAAGTCATTGGATATGTCAGCTGTATGTCAGCTTCAAGGTTATAGTGTCTAATTATCCAAACAATCAAAACAGGATATTGAAATCATGGGCATGATCAAATATATATATTTTCCTGGAAAAGTGATATTGGGCACATTTGTTTCTCCACTAACCAAAGTTTGATTTTCCACACCATGGCAGATACTGTTTTCATAATATTTTGAATTATAAACTTTGGGACTTTATGATCCATTTAAACATACTCAGCCACTAGTCTGTATTAAGCATAGTGGACATGGATAGTCACAACTTTACTGTACGTCTAATACATTATTTACAGAACACGAATATGTGTAAACGGATGTTGATTATACCAGTAAGAGATGCAGCAAGACCAAGCAGGGAAGCATGATTACCCACAATTCCGCAGCGCAAGAGAGAGAAAAACCATTGGCTCAGTTGTGATCGCGTGACGCTCGGCGTCAAAACAAGAAGCGCATGCGTGATACATGATACTCGGTACTCGTAAACCAAGACTTATTCGTTTTCCAAGTCAAAATTTATCAAAATTCGCAAACCGTGTTACTCGCAATCCAAGGTTCCACTGTATATAGTCCATATATAAAATAAAAATAAATATGTACAGAGTCAGCCAAAACAATATACACACTAATAGTATTATGTATAATGTATAATGTATAGGGATAAATTTTGTATTAACATTTGTGTAGAATGGTCAAAGGATTTGGCAGCAGATATATTAGAGGAAACCTAGAATAAAACATTACTTAGAGTGAATGGAACAACCTCCTGTACTTACTTGGGTTTAATTCAGTTCAAAGTTCTCTATAGGTTTTATTTCAGCAAGGTTAGGCTATCAAAAATATATACACAAATGTAGCTGAAACATGTGAGTGATGTCACTCTGTGCTAAATCAGACTTGGCTTCTATGTTTTGGGCTTTGCCCGTTTTGTTAGGTTTCTGGACAACTGGACAACTATATTAAAAATTTTGTCAGAGGCATACTGTATGTCGAGGGTATCAGGCCTAATTTTGAAATGGCTGTTTTTTAATTTTGAAATGCCTGTCTTGCACTTTTGCATGTCTCCTGGCTTGCAGAAAAATATAACTTAATTGGAAATCAGGTAAACCGCCTTTAATTTCACTCTGGCTTAGTGATGTGATGCTGTTTTTGAAATTGGAGAAAATTAAATATTCTCTTAGAGGATCCACCATACTTTTATTTAGTATGGACTCCAGTGATCTCATACTTTGAAAAGGGCACAACTTTTCCCCCAAACTAAAATCTAGTAGTGTAACTAAAAAGCCTGATGTATATTGTTGCAGACAACGTAATCAGACATAATGGGCTAGTAATGACGTTAATTATTTCTTCACTGTTTGTAATATTTCAACGTCAATATTGTAATTTTCTTATTTTAGCTTTTGTGAGTGTGTGTGTTCTGGTGGGTGGGTTGTCAAAAAAAAAATATTTTCAAAAAACAGTCTGCAGTCTACACTTAAACCAAAGATCTTCATGATATACACATTAAAAAGTACAGTGCTTGAGTTCAAAGGGAATTATCCAACAATGCATTGTTTTTGACCCAATAACTACATGTACTGATTACACTTTGTTATAACTTCTTGCTTTTAGGACTTGTGCCTATATAAGTCATGTTCCCATAACATACTGTATAATGTATGTAGGCTATGCCTGTACTGAAAGCACAATAACCTACTGAAAAGCCTCAGAAGTAATGCATTTTTTTTGACAAGAGATGACAGAAAAGAGGGCTTCCTGGAGTGGCTCCATATTGAAGAAAATTTCTTTCTCCACAGAACATAATGGAAAATAGGTAAAGGATGGCAACATCTCAGGCATGGAAATGCACACTCTATAAACATGACTGACATGAAGGACTCAGCTGGGACTAAAATCCCAGAGACACACTATTATTAACTACATTAGCCTACATCCGTATTTAAAACGAATCCAGTCTGAAAGGGAATAAAGATGTCTGTGCCAACATTAATGAGATGGAAGGATTGCAGTCAGAGTGAAATGTCTGAATAGGTATTTTAAAAGATATAGGAAAGATAAGTATTGTGGCTGTATACAAGATACCAACCTTGATATAGACCAAAGTACACCAAAAATGTAAGAATTTCAGCATGGTTAAAATGATTTTTACCATTAAATTAATTATTGGGCTGTATAAAGCAAGAAAACAATAAAGGAGCTTTGAAAGGACTGGAACTGAAACTCAAGCGGCACAGATCACAGCATAGGTCAATGATGTTTAGAACTACAGTATATGGAAGCCTTGCTGGTGTGTTTTATCAGGGAGACTGCAGACTTGACTGTGTATTTGGGTTCTCTGATATGACAGGTACAATGAAAATAAGCATTACTTTTATAAAGGGTACATTTTGCCACTACTGGAAGATGGGAATGACGTCGCAAAAATGTAACTCTCAATATGAGCATATTATTATTCATTTTTGGTCATAGAAGCAACTAAAAACAACAATAAAAACACATGATCATGTGTATCTGTGCTATTTTTATGTTTGGAAAGTTGGTTAAAATGAACTGAAATTAAAATGAAACCAAAACAAATAAATAGCTAAAATACCCTGTGCTTTAAGGGCTATAAACTGTCCGACTCATTATTAAAACCTGGAAGGATAGTGCTGAACTGTCAACTTTGCTGAAGAAATGTGGTGAGAAAGAAATTTCTTAAACGTTTGGTGACAATGCCAGTAGCGGGTGTTTCCACCATTTGCCGCAATGACAGCTTGACAGCGACATCTCATGCTCCTCACTAGCCTCATGAT
>JAOVVA010000001.1:34493741-34507860 GCA_028565275.1 Leiocassis micropogon | reverse complement strand
ATAATTATTCTACCATCATCACTCAGCGAAGTTTGGCCCATAATCTGTTAACTACTAATACCCCTATCTCATCTACGCGGTTTCGCGCATAAGTATGGTTCATTATGATTCACTGTGAGTTTTGGCGCTCTGATTATGCAGGTTATCAGGGGCGGGGCTTGTAGGACGACTTTCACACACACTCACACACACACACACACACACACACAATAACGTATTGGGAATGACTGCTGTCTGGCTCACGAATTACAAAAATTGTCTGAATACTGGATTACATTTTGAAACAACAAATAAATAACTGAGTACTTAAATGGCAGACCCAACGCATTAGATTACTCATTACATCAAAAAAGTAATCCAAATACTCTAACGCGTGCTCAAAATCTTAAAATACAGTATTAGTTAACATTACCTGTACATCATTTTATAAATCGTAAAATACACAGCATATTCCATAGCATTGTATTATTTTTAAAAGAGCCACTGAATTAGCTAAAACTTATAATAACAAAGCCCACCAAATCCAAAAGAAAGTATGAAGTAATCAAGTTCTGATATCAAATCAAACTTCTACAGTTGATATCCTTATTACGATATCATCTTTATCCATTTTCACACACTCGTTTTTATTTTAATAATTTACCCATTAAAATGTTACATATAAAAATACTTAACAAAACTATTAATTGCTTAATGATATCCTTTATATGTGTGACAAAGCATCAAGTAATCATCAAGTTATATTTTGGTAATTTTTATATTTAGTTATTTTTGACTCTGAAATACACCTCAAACATAATTATCAATGAAAACACATAGTTGGCTAATGTTGGTTAATGATACTTCTGCCAACGAACAAAAGTATCTCATGAGGAACAAATATATGAACAGTATGAAAGACAGATTTACAGTATGTTTAATTCAGAAGCGTCAAAGTGTTTGTAGTAGCTTTGAATTAAGAACATTTCACATTTACACACAGTTTTACAAATATTTAGCAACATTTGTTATTATTATAATTTTTTTTACGGATCGCATGCACAAACGTACACATTCCACAGGAGCTCGTTTTATTGATCATGAGCAGTGGCGGCTGGTGCAAAAAATTTTTTTGGGGGGGCACAAACAAAATTAAACATTTAATAATCGCCTGTAAATAGCCATAAGAAGTGCTGGAAAAGCACAGAGTGTAAGCTCGGCAGCGATCACTTGACTGTGCGATCACTCTTCGTCCGATCGCCTTGCTGGCACGGTGGTGTAGTGGTTAGCACTGTCGCCTTGCACTTCCAGGGTCCGGGTTCGATTCCTGGCCAGGCTCGATTCCCGTCTCTCTGTGTGCATGGAGTTTGCATGTTCTCCCCGTGCTTGGTGGGTTTCCACCGGGTTCTCCGGTTTCCTCTCACAGTCCAAAGATATGCAGGTTAGGCTAATTGGCATTCCCAAATTGCCCATAGTGTGTGAGTGAGTGTATGTGTATGTGCCCTGCGATGGATTGGCACCCTGTCCAGGGTGTACCCTGCCTCGTGCCCGAAGCCTCCTGGGATAGGCTCCAGGTCCCCGCTACCCAGAATACAATATAAAGCAGTATAGAAGATGAGTGAGTGAGTGAGTGAGTGAGTGAGTGTTTAATGGCTTTTAAAATATCATCTTGATAAAATTTGAATGGTAACATCATAATATTTTAGCACATTACCTTCTTCTCAAGTGTAAAGTCAGTGTAGTGTTGCTATTATGGGAGGATTTTGAGCATTTAAGAGTCTTGCTCTACTCCAGGGTCTTGCTTCTACTGCTATGTCTGAAACCCCAACCCTGGACATGTCACTGTAGAAAAGACAGCTGTTATGGTAGATTTGGAGGCATTAAACCTTTAAGTATGTGTACTACCTTAAAAGTATTTCCATTGCTGAGAAAAAGGATGAATTACTGTGTTTGTAGTGTCCATAAACATCTCTCATAAGGTGTATAAACCTTTTTTAACTCCCTTCTTCTGGATATATAGACTTGTTGCAGCCATGTGATCACCATGACATCAGTCACAACAGGGGATGGTGAAAGTCCCACTAACCAACTTTAGGCTATTTTGTTTTTTAGATGATAATTACGTTTGAGATGTACACTGCTGTGATTCTTTCATTTTATTTTTTTTTTTTGTCAGATTTTTTACCATGCTTCACTTTGTCAGACAGGTTCTATTTAAGTAATTTCTTGATTCAACTGGTCTGGCAGTAATCATGCCTGGGTGTGGCAAGTGAAATTTAAGTCAACTTGTGTTGTGACTTAATCATGTTATTTCATGATTTAGTAAGGGGGCAATTACTTTTTCACATAAGGTCAGGTAGGTTTGGAAAGATTTTCCCTAAATAAATAAAATCATAATTTAAAAACTGCGTTTTTTTTTTTTGTTTAGTTTTTTTTTTTACTCTTATTTGGATTATCATTGCATAATATTAAACATTGTTTGATGATCTGAATCATTTAAGTGTGACAAATATGCAACAAAAAAAATGTAATCACGAAGGGGCAAATACTTTTTCATGGCACTGTATTTCAGCGCTGCCAAAATTTGTAAAAAAATTTGCTAGTTTTATTTTTTTTATCATAACATGAGTACCTCAGATGGTTTACAATAATGTGACTTCCTGGATTTGAGGTTGTTTGCTAGAGTTAGCTCACTCAGATCACTGGCTTAGCATTCAGTATACTAGTTCGACAATAAACTACAGCTACCGGCTTAACATCCAGTAGGCAAAAGATTATCTAATGCAATGATAGTAACCACAGCCATAACTCTACGAATGTAGTCTGTTTAGTTTACTAACATGTACAGTATATATTTATTTAAAGACGGTAACTGTCTAGTTATTGTCTATTCATAAGCACTGTATATCTTTTTCAGGATGCCTTCAACATTGATCTCCTGAGGACCCCTAATGACATGGTGGCACCCCCGGGATCCTTCAGTCCCCCAGGATCTGCTCTTCCAAAATGGAAGCAGCCACTTCGGAAGGATGCTCCATACAATCTACCCTCGCCTGCATACCCGCGGAAACCTCGAGGAGAGCCCACCGACATTGAGGATTTCATCAGTGATGTATGTCCGAATATAATGTTTAATGCTTAAAGCATCTCAAAGTGCTTTAGAAGTAAACGAAAATATTAAATCAAATAGAGACACTGTGTAAGCAACAATATTAATGAACTGGAGACAATTCCTGGAAAATGTTGTTTTTCCTGGGAAAAAAAAGCAAATCTTTCAGAAATAGAGTGAGCATTAATGATTATTTTATGTGCACAAATTACATGTTTTTGTTAATTTTCTGATTTTGTGGCAGGCCAACATAAAGGAATCATTCCGCTATCCTGAGTGTTTGTGTGTGTCTCAATGAGGGGTTATGGTTTGGCCCTTGCTGAGAGATTTAGAGAGAAAAAACTTGAAATAGTTTTTCGCTGCTTCACATTGTCTCCACTCTAGAATCATGTTTTCGGGCAGGTTTGGGTTCAGTTTTTAAGGGGTTATTTATTTTTGATCAACATGATCTTTTCCAAGAGTGTGGACATTTACCTTTATGCTACGATGTAAAGTGTAATAGATGGAGTGCAGGCAAAGTTTAACATTTTAGCGACCTTTACTACTCAATTTCCTTAGCATGACTACGGAACAGCATACAGCCGCACTTTTCTCTTCTTCCACAGCACGACCTTTGAGCATCTAGCATGACTAAGCTTGACCCTAGATACAAGGAAGACATGCATCAAGGATGAACTTCTCCTAGTTGTCTTCAAAAGAAAATTAATCTCGCACTAAATTAAAAGCAGAGTTTAGGTTTGATGGTATTTTTAGATTCTTCAATTATTTGCACGATATGGTGTATTTTGTTGGAGACTACGAAGCACATCCACAGGTCACTTTAGATATAGGTCTATATACTGATCAGCCATAATATCAACCTCACTGCTGGGTAAACTGAATAGTGTTGATTATCAATTATATGCCAGTTAATTGGTCATAAGGATCATGAGCACCCAAGGCTCATCTGTGCCTGTTGGGAGCATAGGCCAGGTTGTCTGGTCCAATCCCACAGAAAAACCAATGTGGCACAAATGGCTGAAAGAAGGCAATGAAATACAGCTATGACTACACTCAGTGTCACAGTCTGTCATGTATGGGGCTTAGCAGGCAAAGAGTTCAAGGTTGTTGTTCCAGCCTCCAGATACCCCTAATCTCCATCCATCCATGGAACGCACCAGACAAACAAGTCTGATCCATGGAGGCCCCACCCCACTACTTAAAGCATTTAAATGATCTACTGCTAATGTTCCTTTGCCAGACACCATAGCACACCCCCAGAGGTCTTACTAAATCATTCCCTGAAGGGCCAGGGCTGCCCAGGTGGAACAAGGGGAACCTACACAATGCCAGGCAAAATGTTTTGGGTTTTAATCTGTGTACAGGAGTAAATGTGGAAGTGTATTGATTTTAAAACTTTGGTTTTGTAAAATTTGCCAATTTTTATTGGCAAAAACATTCTGGTTTGGGGAAAAAAGGATTATGGTACTACCTTCAAGAATACCAGTGATGCTGCCCTAAAATGGTGTAGATGCAAGTAGATGCCTTCTGAATGAATATCATTTTATCAAAAAACTGTTGGTAGTCATTTTTAGATTGGCATGCAACTAACTTGTCATTTTTTTACACGTAGAATGAATGTAAGATTATAATGTCTGCAGTCAGAGAACAAATTTTTTAATATTTCCTCCCCACAGTGCCTGGATGTCGCAGATCATGACCCCAACGTTCCTCCATTTGACACAGCTCTGATCTTTGACTTTGAAGGAGATGGTTCTCTGGCAGGCAGCCTGAGCTCCATCGCATCCTCTGGCTCAGACGAGGACCAGGACTATGACTACCTTAACAACTGGGGACCACGCTTCAAGAAACTGGCTAACATGTACGACCCGCGTTAGTTACCCAATCGGCCATACAGAGTTTTATTTCGTGCTCACGTTCATATATTCTTACCAAAACGTTCAGGAGAAACTGTTTCAACATTCCCCATTGTATACATTTGGGGTCGGTGATGTAGGCACTACTGATGTGAATGAAAAGTGTGTGTATGGATCATCGATCAAGGAATCTGCAGAAGCTTTTCAAATTGGCCTCCGGTGTGTTCTTTCGAAAGGTCAACGCTGTCATGTAAAGACGGCTCGAGCTGTTTTTTTTTTTCTCCTGCAGTGCCGTTATGGATCAGCGAGCCATTTCACCACGCTTACATGACAGCTCGGCTTCATCCGAAACAAAGGCAGACGGCAATCAGTGAATACTAATAAGAGACAGAAGTGATAGGACCCAGGTTTCTTCAAAGGTTCCTACAGACACTGAGTTCATAGTGAGCTTTAGTACTCTGATATAATTCTCAGTTCCATTTTTAGGTATGACGATTCTACAAATGCAGATGGTTTCCTTTTTAAACATACGATTTGGCATATGAAGCACGTCTCTGTGTTAAAAGAATAGTCTGGCTTAAAAAAAAGACACAATTTCCACTTCACAATTTGGTGGAAATTCCACAATTTTCACAAAATTTAATGAATCAGCTAAGATGGTGTGGTTTGCAAAGTTTGCTTCTTTAGTGTAGAATTAGAGAGCAACACAATACAGGCTTCAAATGCTTATAACCTTCACTTTACTTTCTTGTTAAAATTCTCTTTGAAGCATACAAGAAAACACAAAACTTTGCTTAAGATTACAGGAACAGAACTAGAAACATTTACACGTAAGGGCAATTTTGTGCAGCCAGTTCTTTATGGGACGGCACGGTGGCTTAGTGGTTAGCACCGTTGCTTTGCACCTCCAGAGCCCGGGTTTGATTCCCCCCTCAGTGTGCAGTTTGCATGTTCTCCCCGTGTTTGGTGGGTTTCTCTTGCGTTTCTCATCCCTAGAGGAAACCCACATGAACTAGGAAGAACATGTAACCCACCCCATAGCCACTAACCTGAGTTCAGGATAGAACCAGAAGACCCTGAAGACTATGCACCACCTTCCCACCTGGGTTTAACACAGCTAACCAACAGATTTGACAATGAAATAGACAATGCATATTCATTTGAACCTAAGCAAAGATATGCAAGAATGTTTTTTTTTCTTTTTTTTTACTGCAGAAATCAATGAAAGCAAAATAATGTACAAATGTACAAAAGTCTCTTTTAAAGGTGGCACTATGAAAGTTTTCTGACGAATGGAACACTAAGTTGTATCGTTGTAAGGCATTGTTAATGGATTTGGTGATGCTTTTTATATGATTCTATATAGATTTGCAGTTTTTGCCGCTTCCCCCTCCCGACGTCTCAATTCACCATTTACAGGACAGTGTTCGTTATTCCCTTCTTAAACATATTACATGTTAACTAAAAACATCTATAATTCCTTTTTTTTATGATTATTGTTATTTTGTTGGTTTGATAGTGACTCTTGTTTTTGACAAAGAATTGTTTTTGCTTTAATATTTATTTCTCATGATGTATTTTGTAAAATAACTTTCAGTTCAGAATAAAAGAACAAATGCAGTGCTGTTGGATTTACTGAACACAAAAATAACATCTGTAATCATTTGCACTTGAAAGAAAAATATATACAAACTCCTTAGCATGTGGTTGTTCACATGTTCAGAATAAATCTCAGTTATTTAAAATATGTCAGCACGGCTCATCACAGAAGCTTAGCCTCATGGCACACCATGTCAGAATAAATAAACAGTCTTTTTACACCCTTTATGATGTATACACTGAGGACAACGCTGGCCCCAGGTCCTCTTCCTCGTCCTTCCTCTCAGCTCTGCGGGGCATGGGAGGCTCCTCATCGGCCACGTCCTGTTTATCCTTCTCGGCTTCGATCCAGCTCTGAGGGGCGATCATCTTTTTGGGCCCGTGTGGAGGGGGGCCGAGCAGAGCCTCTATGTCATCGTAGTTCACCACTTCTCGCTCAAGAAGGGCATTGGCCAACTGGGGAAAGAAAAAAAAAAGGGGAAAAAATTGTCACTACTGACTGCAGCTAAACTTCTAGAGATTGTCATGCTTTGTTTAAGGGGGAACAAGGCACAGGAGCAAAACACACACCCAAATCATATGCCATGTGAAATCTGGAATGCATATATCTGGGCACCTGAAGCAAACCCTAAGAGCAGGCAAACTCCATGCACAGAGACTGAAGGCGTGATTCAAACCCCCAAGACTGGAGTGCACACCTCCAAAATTGTCATTTTTTTATCACACAAATGCGAAAAACATTTACCATGGTCTTGGGTTTTGAATTTACCCATGTGCATGCTGCTCCCATTAGGGGTGCTTATATTTAATTATTCTATATATGCAGAGGTGGGTAGAGTAGCCAAAATTTTACTCAAGTAAGAGCAGCTGTACTTCAAAATAATATTAAATAATAAAGTAGAAGTAAAAAGTCGTCATAAAATATATTATTCAAATAAGAGTAAAGAAGTATTTGGTAAAAAGATACTCAAGTACTGAGTAGCTGTTTCATCGTAATGTCCGATTAATGTTTTTATTTATTTGGAAATTATGTAAGCAGCCGGACAAAATTCTGACAATTCCAAATAAGATGTAATAAAATAAATGAATAAGACTAAATATCTTTACAAAGTAGCAACACAAATTTTATAATCTCACCTTTTTCACAACATAAAGCTTTTGAAACAAACACCTACTGTAGGTAACATATGTATGTGTGAACAGTGTAAACTATTTCCAGTGTAAGATGTACTGTATAATCAGTTGCCCTCCAAATGACTCAGCAGATAAAAAAATAACATTAGAACACGTGTACCAGAGGTCTCACTTTACCATAAACTGTCCAGCAGAACAAAAAAAACTGTAAGAAACTTATACTTTTTAGCCTCTAGCTTATTTGCTAATTATGTATGTTAACATTGCAACATTAAATAAAACAGCTAAACTAACCGCGACACGTTTCCTTCCCTGACTACCACGGGTAAAGATTTTTCTCTCCGCTAAGCAGCGTATCTTATGTGTTAGTCATGTGATTATTGTTGATGTGTCTGATTGGTGAAATGGCAAAAATAAAGAACATCTAATGTGTAGACTAAATGGTAGAAAAGTAACGAGTCGAATGTAGCGGAGTAAGAGTAGCGTTTTTTCTTCGCAAATCTACTCAAGTAAAAAGTATGGTGCAGTAAAACTACTCATAAAAGAATTTTTTTTTTCAAAAAGTTACTTAAGTAAATGTAACGGAGTAAATGTAACTCGTTACCATCCACCTCTGTATATGTTAATTTGGCACAGATTTTTACACCATGTGCCTTTTCTGATGCAACCCTTCTATTTTACCCAGGCTTTGGACCAGCATTCAAAGTGCACTGGTCTGTGCAACTCCAGGAAAGTGCAAGTCAAATCATATTTCTCTGAACTTGACTCACCAGTACAAGTTTATCCCTGTTGTCTAGGAGCAGTTTCTCAGTGTGTCTGTACGCCCGTGCGATTATCATCTTGGCTTCCTGTATAACAAACCAATCACTCATTAAAAAAATTCATCACTGATCATTTTATTCATTTACAGACCCCTAAATTAAATCATAGACTGGTGGTGTTGGTGTCTTTATGTTCACTCACATGGTCCATCTGCTGTTGGAGGCCTTGGCTGAAGGGCCTGCGCCCGATACCTCCCTGTTCCTCGGTTTCAGGGAAGGACACCTGGCCCACACTGGGCACCATGCCATATTGCTTCACCATGGCGTAGGCAACACGCGTCACCTTCCGCAGATCATCCTGAGCACCTGGGCGCAAGGAGGTTCATTTGTTAATTAGATTAAGATTAGCCTGGTGCAGTGTTTCCTAATTATAGTGTGTATGCTTTATAAGTTCAGAGCTCCAAAATCTCTGACTTACTGGTACCGTTTTCAAGCCTCTTTCCTGGGACTGACAGGCAACATTTGGACCAAGACTCTCAGAAACCCTCTTCATTAAGAAGCCGTTTTTTGTTTTTTGTATGTAAACACAGATCATGTGAACGAACCATACCTGTGGTGACTTTGTTGAATGTAATGGCTTCAGAGGCTCTTCCACCGAGAGCCATGCACATTCTCTCAAACAGCTGCTCTTTGGTAAACAGGTACTGGTCCTTCGGCAGGATCTGTGCGAAGCCTAGGGCAGCATTGGTCCTGGGAGCTATCGACACCTACGACACGGGGCAAGCATAAATACCTCCATTACACTGTATATACCATGCCACGCAAGCCAAATACAGTACCGCGTTATCAATATGTACACAGTATTTACTGTATCCTGTACCTTCATGACTGCTTCGGTGTGTTCCAGTAGCCAGCCAACGAGAGCGTGGCCTGACTCGTGGAAAGCCACCACCCTCTGCTCCTCTTTGGACAAGATCTTGCTCTTCTTCACACTTCCTACCCATCAAACAAATCACAACCCAAATCAACACTAGACAGCAAAATTGCATGAACAAGCAAAACAGTGAATCAGAGGAGGATGTATTACCTGCAATAACTCTCTCTACAGCGTATTCAAAATTAAAGGTATCAATGGACTTGTAGCCTTCACGGGCCGCATGGAGAGCAGCTTCGTTACAAATGTTTGCAATATCGGCACCTGGGGGAAAAATTATGATAATGATCCTGAAAATCATGTTAAATAAGCCTTTAATCATCTCTTGCATCTTCTCCAGATTTCTGTCCAGAATATTTGGAAGTACATCAGGAAACCCACCACTGAAGCCAGGTGTGAGCTCAGCCAGACGCAAGGAGTAGAAATCTGCGGGATGGGAAAGCTTCAAGATCTTCAAATGCTGCTCAAAGATCTCCTTTCTCTCCTAGAATTATCAGAACCATCAGAGATTATTGTCACCATGTGACCAACCAATTCACCTTACCATTTTTTTTCCTTTTCTTCTTCAAACAGTACCTGGAGAGTGGGGAGGTCAATAAATATGTGTCTGTCCAGCCGGCCTGGTCTCATCAGTGCATTGTCCAAAATGTCTGCTCGGTTGGTGGACGCCAAGACAATGACATGATCAGTGGTTCCCATTCCTGTAAGAAAAACAGAAAGGGTTAAAACTAGCAAATGGATGCTTGGTAAGATTGTTTTTCAATTAGGAAAAACACAAATTGGTAAATGCTAATTTGCTTTCTGGCTTTTGTAACATTCCAACAACTGGAGAAGTCCTAGAGTGTACTTTTACATTTGCCCTTGGGGAATTCAAAACTGCAGGTGCAGGTTCAGTTTGAGAAACTGACAATCACATACTGGTGTCAACTTAAATATGAGCTCATAAAAAAAATAAAAAAAATAAAAAAAAGCTACAAAAAAATATATAATTTGGATCCAAAGCAAAATTCAAATCCAATAACCATCTATAAGCGAGCTCTCCTTTCTATCATCAATTTCATTATTTCCTTTTTACCATCCATTTCCACCAGCAGCTGGTTAAGGGTCTGTTCCTCCTCGGTGTTGGTGAAGCCAGACATGTTAGTGGACCGTTTTTTACCCACAGCATCGATCTCGTCAATGTAGACAATGCAGGGGGCTCGTGTTCTCGCTTCTTTAAACAAACTCCTCACCCTCGCAGCGCCCAGGCCTGAAACAGATTCAATCTATCAGACTAGAAACATTTCCATCATGGTATTGCTAAAATGTTAAGTGCTGGAAAAGTTTTAAACATACAATTGCAACTAGAGGGCAAACAATACATAGAGCACTAAGACATGTTTAATGAATACACTAAATACCCCAGCACAAACACTTCAAAAGTTCATTGTGAGAGAATTTATGGTGTAGGAAAGTCCTTGGGAAACACACCAAGGAATCTTTATATGAGGGGGATATAAAAAAAATCTTAGAGATGAGCTCTGTTTACAAGCTCTGTTTTTCATCATATGTCCTTCCTCAGATGCCTTAAAACCTGGCAGTGGAATTCGCTATCGACAGTCTGACAGTATGGCAGATTTGTCCAGTTTTAAGTAAAATTTCACATTCACTCTTTGTTCTAATTTGCTGTCCATGATGAAACTGCAGACGTGGTAATGTCTGTACCATGGTCAGAAGAGCACCAGATGCACAACTCCCGATGTACACAGCACATGTCTTTTGGCACACTGACTTATGAAGGTTGGTGCTCCCTGTGACTGCGTGGTCAGCCTTGTGTTGACATCTGTTGGCAGCTACTTTTTGATACCACCTTATATTCTTGCCACAAAAAGGGGACTTTTCTAGCTCTATTTCTTAACTAAATAAATAAATAAATAAGATCATCTTAGATGTCCCTTTGTCTGTCTGGAAAACAAAGAATCTTTATATTCCATATGATTTTATTTGTCGAATATGTCTTAAATCAAAGCTGACTTCTGGGACTTGAGTCTGGGTAAAAAAACGCCAAATCCCAAGCTGAGGCCTTACCTCCAATCACCTCCACAAACTCGGAGCCAGCCATGGCGAGGAAGGGCACCTGGGCTTCAGTGGCTACAGCCTTCGCCAGCAGTGTTTTGCCACAGCCTGGTGGCCCGAGCAGGAGCGCGCCCTTGGGTACCTTAGCTCCCAGGTTTAAGTATCTGTCTGGACTCTGCAAAAACACTCAGTCACTTCCCATTCTATATTATTTTGTATATTTATTTATATTATATTAGATTGATGTTAGTCTTTTTAGGTCCAATATTAGAGTTTATACCTTCAGATAGTCCACAAACTCCTTCACCTCCATCTTGGCCTCGTGCATCCCGGCTACGTCTTTGAAGCTCACACCTTTCCCAGACTTTCCGTCAACGATGGTGAACTTGGCCATTTTTAACTGATTCTAAGTACATACAATTCATCAAATCAGAAAAGAATCTTACGCCATATAGAGAGTCAAGAAGCAAAACGGTTTTTTTTTGTCTGATGCTGGCTTCTTTAATTTTGGAGCCTCAAGTCTTATGCAAAGGGAGCTACCAGTATAAAACTGTGCAAACAATCTTTTCCACTGGTTTTATACATTTTTTTTTTCTATAATACCTTTAACAACAAATTCTGCCATGAAGCAGCTTTGCAAATGTAGACTTAGTTCACGCAATCGCTTTACCTTATATTATTAGGTAATACCTAATAGTAATCTAGTAACAGTAGCAGCGCCAGATTTAGGGAGAAGTGTGGCCCAAGTTTAAAAGTAAATTATAGGTTAGAAAGTAGAATTCATTATGATATACGGTTACAATTTGATTTCCATATTAAATTTTACAAAACAGATCCCAATATTACAATTATAGAATTTAAACTTTCTTTCGGCTACTCCAGTCAAAGGGGCGCTCCACAGTGGAGCATCCGATCAGCAGACAAATCCAATTTAACCCCCAATAGCAAACCCTCCAATTTATCCGGGCTTTGGACCGGCACTGCATGCAGGTGGGCTAGGTAGTATGGGGTGTGGCAACCCACTGGCGTAAGAGCTCAAACCCAGATCCTCAGATGACCAAATGAATAACCTAGAGCCTTAATCGTCTGAGCCACCATTCCCCTACTAGAATTATACAGCACGTATATGACAAGAAGCTGCGTATAATTTGGACAATCTGTTACTTTAAAATAAATGGCTTAAGAATCATGACTTACAAAAGCACTGAATCCACCCTCTCTTACACCCATCCCTGCTAGACGGAAGATGTACCACAGGATTCCGACACCTACTGCAGCCATGCCGAGAGCGTAGAGGGCACTGCAAATACAGCAAAGTACAATGCAGCAGCAGACAATGAAGAACACTGGAGAACAGGGTTACACAAAACAAAATATTTCAATAAAAAAAAAAATAATAATAATAATAATAATAATTAAGTAATTCTGAATCCAGGATAAGCCTCCTTTGAACCAGTACCAGCACCGTGACAGCCCAGCTACACTAGATTGCCAAAGATTTGTCGACACCTGACCATCACACCCGCATGTGCTCTCTATAGATCCGATTCCAATTTGTGCCTGCTTTTAATGTTAATTGCACATAAGATGGGTTTCGACTAGATTTGTTTTAGCTTGGATGTAGGAATTTGATGAAAGAAGTTTAGTGAAGGTGGCACGGTCTAACACTGTGGCCTCGCACCTCCGGGGTCGAGGGTTTGATTCCTGTATTTATCAAAGAATAAGTGTGGGTTGAGTTTACTTGTTCTCCTTCAGGTGCTCCTGTCCAATCACATGCAGATTAGGTTAATTGGTGCTTTCAAATTGCCCCTCTGAACGAGTGTGTGAGCACTCTAGGCTAACTCTAGGCTTCCTGCGACCCTGTATGTAGTCTAGTGGGGTTGATTTCAGGGCTCTGTGCAGAATACTTCAGCTTTTCGGCTCTAACATTCACAAACCCCCTCACTTTACCCTCAGGAACCCCTTCATGCTGGAACAGGTTTGGACCCCTTAGTTCCAGTGAAATCTTAATGTTACATCATTCAGAAATATGCTACTCACTTCCCAAAGAAGCCTGTGCGTTTATATGAAACTGGTATTCTGTCCTTGGGGTCTATGTTGAGTTGCTCCTCTGCAGCACGCAACTTCTCCTCAAACCTGTTGATGTTGGCCACCTGCATGCGGTACGTCAGGGCGAGTCTCTGGAAAACACAATCAAAAAATGCTGAATGACAAAGGATGATATAGAGATGGTTTTCATGGATCAGTGTACTAAGAATAAAACACACCATGCCGTGATGTTATAAGGAGGTGTGATGCTGCTTAAACCAAAGCAGAGTTACTGGAATCACCCTTAAATTTATTGTTTTCTTATAATATGTCCAGAAGTGTTTTGTTTTTACTATACCATACTCATTTGGCAAAGATTAAAATGTTCACATTAACAATGATCATGCTTATTAACTGTTTCTGGTTATACAGTGGCATGAAAAAGTATAATGTGTGTATATATATATATATACACACACATACACTACTGTTCAAAAGTTTGGGGTCACTTGCAAATTTCTTTGTTTTTGTTTAGTGATATTTTCTACATTTTACAACAATACTGGAGATTTCAAAACTATAAAATAACATATGGAATTAGGTAATTACGTGACAACAACAAAAACAACAGTTAGTTGTTATTTTAAGACACAGAGGTCAGCCT
>JAOVVA010000001.1:34457685-34469323 GCA_028565275.1 Leiocassis micropogon | reverse complement strand
GTGTGTGTGTGTGTGTGTGTGTGTGTGTGTGTGTGTGTGTGTGTGTGTGTGTGTGTGTGTGTGTGTGTGTGCGCACGTGTGTGTGCGCGCAGAGCGGCAGAAGTACCTTCAAACCACGTGCAGCCTGTCATGAGATGTACATCTTGTGCAACACTCTCAGTTTAAGCCCTTGTACCGTGAAGGTCACCTGATTGCTTCAGTTTACTCCAACTTGCGGTTTTATAGCGTTAGACACACACTGATATGCAGGAGCGATAACAAAGGAGCCGTCGTATCTCTAGCCTACAGAAGACACGACAGGATTATGAAATATAATTCATATTCTGCGATATGCGGAAGGAACTTGGACGTTGGTTGTTGTGAAACTTTTTTTTGTTGTTTTGCGCTGTAAGAGAACTGTAGAATGAACAAGTTTATAGACACCTGATTAACCATGCTTTTTTAAGACCCTATTTTAATATTTGTCTTTCTTTTTTGTTTTTATATTTCAGAGCAGAGCTATAGTTGATTGCTTATTCAGAATAATGTCTGTTGACGCGTCAGAGAATCCAGTTCAAGCCAAAAGGTGCTCAGTGCGGTTGAGGTCAAGGATCGTTTCAGAGAACACTTGACCCCAAAGTCTGGTTCAATCGTACCTGCGTACAGTACAAATCAATCGAGCCTAATGTAAATATGCTGTCAGTTTTTTTTTTTTTTTTTTTTTTTCCTACTCTATCATTAACACACTATGTTTTTCATCAACTCACTTTGTGCACCGGGGCAGAAGTCAGGCTGGAACAGGTTAGGCCGCAGTTCTATTGAAGGGAGTTTACAAAACTCCTATACAACTTTATATCCTTTATCCTTTCTTCTTCCTTTATGGCAACAGTTTAATAAAGTCCCTAGAAATGCAGTTGAAAATAATCCAGTCGCTATCTATAAGATCTCACTGGTTCCCAGCCCACAAGCTACTACTCACATTTCTAATACCAGGCTCAGCTTTGGGAAAATAAAAATACACCCTGTAAATAATATAATGTAATATGATACATGCACTTTGTGTTTTTTTCTTCTTTTTTTTTCCTTCTCTCCAGCCATGTTTACACTTTACAAGCACTATTAGTGAAATTTTCAGTTACGAGCCCCGTGTTGCTGTTGCAATCATGTGATTTGACGATTCCTTTTACAGGATGTTCTTTTAAAACCACCCGCAAGTGAACATTGCGCCATGCCTGTGAATCCAGAACATTTAGCAATCGGCTATTTCAGCTTTTTCCTGCACGTGCACGCGTGAGCCAGTCCTTGTGCTCCCTACACCCTCCGCACCACACCGAGACGCGTTACCACTTTGCGTGCCTCAGGTTCCTCAGGAAATTAAGGGTATTGAAACTCACTCATAGCCGCGCGTTCTTTCCGAGCTGTCGTGACTATCCAGCACCTCATCTTTGTTTCTTTCTTCTTCTTCTTCTTTCTGTTTCTGACTTTATCTTGTGTCTTGACCGAAGCGATAAACCTGATGTTCAAGGTTCATGCTGATTGTAGGGCTGTGGTTAAAGGAAGACACATTTCCTGCATCTGAAAACTTTTTTTTTTTTGTCTCATTTCTAGAATACAGCAATGTCTGTAATTTAGTGCAGAATATGACCAGTCATCCTGCCTCCTTGTAAAAAGCTTTATTCGAATTTTTTGTGTGTGTGTTAGCCGAAAAACAAGAGCCCAAGGGTCATTCTGGTGATTATATATGCATGGATTTAGAAGAAATTACCTCTTTCACTTTAGGTTTGCAACTGTTACGCCCTTTTGATATCTGCCCTCTTGAGCATTATTATTATTATTATTTTTTTTTGCTTTTTTTTTTCCTGAGTTGATTGAGATCTTTCTACTTGAGACCTTCTGCTCTGAGAGAATTAGTTTGTTTGTGTGTATATATGTGTGTGGCCATGTTGTATGCTCTTTGTTTCATTAAAATAGCATGAATAATTGAGCGTGTTGCAGGCCTGCGTGATGCTCTCTTTTCATTTCATTAGAAGCTGGCCTTTTGACCTTGCACCTCCCTTTTGAAGACGCTTCTCTACCTTGTCTCTTGACAGGAAGCGAGAAGCAGGGTGTTGCTGTGGTTTGTGTATGAGTGTGCAAGGCTGCGCACAGGCTGACTGCGAGAGCAGCGAAAGCCAGACTCTGTCACATATTCCGTGTGAAAATGAGCCCCGTAGTGAGTTAAAGTGTAAAGATGGCCGGTGAGATTAGTGTTTCAGAAGGGCGCGGTGTTCGTCAGGGTGGGAGGCTTCAGGCCGTCTGTGAGTCAATACGTAAGAGCTGTTAATGCTTGTCTAGCTAAATTATTTTAACTATTTTTATTTATTTATTATTAGTAGTATTTTTTTTTACTATTATTCGACAATGCTCTACCCTTGGTTCTAGCTACAGCAGCTTTGAGCAGGAAGCACACAAACACACACAATGTTTTCAGGAAGTATGGGTTGTGATTTTAGGTTTTCAAACAGCATCCATTTTTTTTGTCCTTTTACCTCATAAAATCTAAAAGCACATTATCTTCTTTATTATTATTATTATTATTATTATTATTTTTTTTTTTTTAAAAAGATGTACAGCTGAGATTCGAGTTAAAATCTGCTAGCTAAGACAGTTTAGCTATCATGCTATGGCTATGTAGTGTACACATGGCCTATACACTAGTCCATGCTTTTACGTTTTCATGTTTTTACCATAAAACCTTTTCTTTCTATTTTTTTTTCTTCTTTAACATCATTTGCTTTCTAATGTGTTCGGACATCTTTTCATTTGAAATAGACTTTAAAAGCGATCTGCTGCAGAACATCAGCGCAGGATTATTCAAAAAGAGAATCAAGACGCATTAATATATTTTCTCACTCAGAGTTGTTAGAGGAGGAAGTATGACAGTAATGCTCGAGGTGGGTGTGTGAGGTAGCGTTGGAGTCTCGAGGATGAATTTTTTTCTTTTTCTTTTTTTTTTGAAGTGCTACTTGCTTATGTGCCTCAAGCAGCTTGCTAGGTATGTGCTTGAATATTGCATTTGCATATAATTACAGTGCTTTATTATGGTTGACAATATTATAACAATTATTATATTAGACCCAACACTACAGGTTTACGGCAGGCAGGTTAATCAGACCTGAGAGTAAAGTGTTCATTAAACACAAGCAGTTAAATTAAGCTTTCAGAGAAACTCTCACACGGGGAACAAGGTTTAATGGGGTCGCATCAGTGCCACGGCCGTCACGTTCCTGAGAAATAATAGACTTTAGACAGGTGTAATAATGTCCCCCATTGAACTTTTATCTTAAGGCTTTTTAAATAAGTGACCGTGGTCTTCAGTGTAGGGGTGTTGACATCCACAGTGATACTGTGCTTATATTGATTGAGGTTGTATGTGTAAGTGAATAAATGAGACTAGTGTCTTAATTTTGTCATTTCTTGTCATTAAACTTTTCCTCGGATCAGTTTAATAACTTTTCACTTTTACTATATCAAGCCACACATTCATATTATTTAGTGCTTTATTTAGTGTTTCACCAACATGACTGTTGCACTTACTTGCACGTCTGCCAGTATTGTTCATTTTAATATCAGGATAAGATTTTCATGCCTGGTTTGTGCATAAACACTGAAAGGACATAATATTTTTAAATATACACACATGCAAAAAATAAATAATAAAAAAATAATAATAATTTGTCACTGCACCCTCTATTCAAAGCAAGCTCCGTGAAGACATGTCATGTCCAAGTTGATAGGCTGGAGTGGACGAACCTAGGTGGCCTGTACAGAACGCCGATTGCACCTCAGATCTCTCTGAAATTCTGTTCCTTTGATCTCATTGATGCACAGCAACATTACAAAAATCTAATGGATAGATTTCCCGCGATAGTGCCGGTTATTATTTCGATGCCGGATTAAGGTTTGAGAATCAGATGCCTGTTTTTTGTGTATCACGTGAAGCGCCATCTTGTTTAATACTAAATAAAATCTATAGCAAACCAATGGCTGCATCATGTGCCTCAGTGTTACACTTTTGAAGAATTATGTGTAATATGAGCCTCGCGTTAATGCGTATGCGCCTGCTAACGAGGAAATTACATCGTGCCAGTGAACTACATTTCTTTTTTGGTCCAGACATTCAGAGGGAAAAATTCATCCATGCAGCGCTCTGAGAATTGTTAGTAGCAGCCTGGAAAATTCCAGAAAGATTTTTTTTTTTTTAGTCATTATTATTACACAAAAACATTCAGGCTTTGTGTAATGTCCTAAGGGGGGAAAGAAAACTTTCAAATTTCAAATTGTGAAATGACTTCTTCTTCTTCTTCTTCTTATTATTATTATTATTATTATTATTATTATTTTTGTGATTTATCATCTAAACAGTTTCTTATGTTAAATGATTAGAGTAAAAAATAAAAAAGGTTAATTCTTTTCGAATTAGCGTCTGTGTTTGTCTTGATAAGGACATCTCTTTCTCACACACACAAAGTCTTTGGAATTTTACTTTTTGTGCAAAAAAAATAGTGTAGCAAGCCAACAAAGAAGCATTATATTAAAAAAAAACAAAAAAACGATTAAACAAAAAAAAAACTATCAAATGCTCTGTACATTTCACAGATTCGCAAGCAATTTTTAATGTATACATCAAAAATAAGTGGCAACTAGAATGGCATCAATGTTTAACTAACAAACTACATGAAATAAATAATAAGGATGTAAACATATTAATTGCTCCTGTACCACTGATTGATTAATATTTATCTGTACTCTTTTGTTTTTAAACACAGTAATATACAGTTCTGGGTTACTTAACGCTGATTAGTGGTGTAAAACATCTCTGTAGACGTGTCCTCGTCTGGTTTGATGTGTGATACAATGCCGCGTACTCTGACAAGTTGACAGCTGTCTAAGGGAAGCAACTATTATTCACTCAGAGTGTACCAGAAATCAGATTGATACCAATACATAAAAGTGGTGAGTGAGAATTCTCGTAATCACATGGACTGCTGCGGTGCTGGTGTGTTTTAAATGCCTTTGATGTATATTGTGACTCATTTTGTTAATTTAATTAATATTAAGCAGCAGTAATGGGTTTTGTGTTCTGTGGCTGAGGTCATGCTTTCCTTCATCACTCTGTGACAACTTTGCGAAAGCGATGTAGGTTTTAGGTTTAATCTGAGGTCAGACTGGTTTACCATCTTCACTTATTTTGTTGCAGTCTACCTTAGTTTGATGAAAAATGAATTAATTTGTTGTTTGTTCAGCGTCAATAAATTTTTTTTTAGTCTTCGACCCCCAAGTGAACATGGTCGCCACGGTAATGTCTTAACGTCCGAGCAGTCGCGCTCGTTTCAGTATTCTCACAGCAGTGTTCTCTCTCACTCTCGCAGCCGCCAGACTCATTTTCCCCCAGTTCCCTCGATTGTAATTCTCCCCAGCTTTAATTCATGCATATCCACTTCTCCTGCAGAGACAGGTTTCCGATGAGGAGAAAATGAGAAAGCAAGGGGCAGCGTGGTTGCTTCTCAGCCCGAGGACGATTGGAAGTGACACCGGGGCCAAGCCAGAGACAGGCGCTTTCTGAAAGACGACTGGCGGCCCACACACACCTAGGGCCCTTTGTTTTGCCCTCAAGATCAGCTTCCATTACAGTTGAGACCCTGTCCCGGACCTTACTGCGATAGAATTAGAAACCCCAGTCTGAGACAATATATACCCCAGGCCCTGGCTGGTAATGAAGCAAGGAGCCTGAAAGAGGAAGATTGGGGGGCAAGATTATCCCCTTCTGGAAGCCTCTTTCTGTGCCTCTCAAGTCGATGTGTGACATCCACAGCTTTGTTAAACGAGTACGCGGTGTGCATAGCACTGAATAGTTTTCCCTTTTCCTTTAATTTCAGATATGCTGCGCTACCTTCCTCTACTGCTATGGAAACGGCCGGCGGTAAACAAAAAGGCTTTTACAAGAGTCAAGGATTTTTTTGTTGTTGTTGTTAAGAGAACTTCATGTGCTGGAAACGGATTCCACCCAGAGTGAATTGTACATTTGTAGTGAAGATTTGCATCGCCTGTTTGTAAGTATATTAAAGTCGATACAGTCCAGGTAATAAGTATAAGCTGGAACAAGTACGGTGATGCATTTTTGACAGCTTGACCAAAAAAAAAACAACAACTCTGGGTTACAATCACATAACGGCACACGGCTGTGGCCTCATTCACATCTGGTATTAACAGCTGTCTTCAGAGAGACTGGGAAGATTTCATCGGTGTTGCTACTTTTGAAAAAAATCCCCCAAAATCAAACCAGTGCATCCTTGCGATGTTGTTGCAGCAGGTTTTATTTAACGTTGTGTTTCTAGGCTGTGAGCATGTACTCTGGCGTACCCGAGACTGTAACGCTGACTCGTACAGTCACCGTGTTGTTCATTCATCACGAGATGGTAACTAAGTAATGTATACATTAAGACAGTAGAGTCACGTTCCTGCATGACTGTAGCCTCTGAGATCGGTGAGGATGATTAGAGACCACAAGAAAAAAAACAATGTTGTTGTATATGTAGGTCATTTGTATATTACACTTTGATACGGGAAAATGCCGCAGTGTAATTATCTCTGGGATTTTAGTCTCGTCTAAATCGGTCGTGTCGACATGTGCTTGTGTCAGGAGAGATCATGCCACTTTTTACCTTTTTTAAAAAGACTGGTAAAATATATATATAGTCTCTCATTCATTTGGCTATGTTGGTAAAGTTTGTGAGGGATGTATGCTTTATCAGCAGTATAGAAGTATGTCTCTGTACTGAAATGTAATTAAATGTGTTGAATCAAATTACCGCTTTGTATCGGCTACACTTCCAGAAAGTAATAGACCTGGCAGTATGTGAAACACCGCTAATGTGGGTATGTGTCTTAAGGTGTCTTACATAATTCCTTATCTTTTGTCCCTTTATTTTTTCTACTCGTGTACCCGGAATGTGTCTCGAAACTAAAACCGAAGCTTCACGCTAAAAACACTTGCATCTCTCTCTCTCTTCCCTCATCTTTTCATTCTCAATGAATGCTGCACAGAAATATGAAATGAATGCATGTTAAATGTCAAGGCGAAAGCAGCAGAGTCTTTATGACAAGCTGTCATTCAGGCTCCCGAGTCTCTAGAAATTGCTATGGTGACAGAGACTTGGTTACGGAGCATGTGCTAGGATCGGGGAGCGCTAGCAGAGCAGGATTTTATAACCGACTCTCCTGATATTGGCTTTCGAAATTGATTTGGGGAACAGAATTCTTCTTCCCATTCTGTTTAGAATCCAATCAGATGCTTGTCTGAATCCATTCTTTCACAGAATCATCTCTCAGAGCTGGAAAGTTTAAAAATAGCATCCTGTTATATGAAATGGATGAATTTCTCTTTCTAGTTTTCAGTAGACGTTAACAGGAAAGTGCTAATAATTTGGTCGTACATTATTTCCCAGTATTTTGATGTAATGATGGATAGAATATAATTGTTTTTTTTTAATCAAAACCGTCTAACGTTCAGTGATATTTCTTTTCACCTGGTAAGAATGCAGTAATACAATGACACCGTCCAAACGGAGTACAGTAATTTTGTGATTTTTGTCCAATAGCAGCATAGCAATAAAAGCAACGATATATACTTTGGTGTGTAATTACGATGCTGTAAATCATGACCCTGGCTCATGCCCACTCCTCAGTTACAGTAATGTTCTTCGCTAAATCAGCCGTGCTGTTCAGAAAGCTTCTTGGACGAAACACAGGTTCTGCGATTAAGCAGAGCTTTTGAATTTCTTGGATTAGTTTTTTTTTTTTTTTCCTGTGCTGAGAAATGGTTACCTTGACAACTAGCGAATGTCTGCTGTTTGAAGAGGGTTTTTTTGCCCAGCGCGGCTGTACTGAATAAACAGCGCTGTGAACTGTGTCAGGCGTGGTGCAGATTCCCAATTCGGCTACTTCCTCTTCCTCTCCTCCGTTCTTCTTCTTCTTCCCCTTTTGCAACGCCTTTGCCTTTTTTTCCCTGCACACACACACATACAGATGTGTTATTTCTGTCACTTGATAAGGCTCTATGGGTTGTGCTCTGTATGCATGTGTGTGTATACAGAAGAGAGGAATTGGTTCTGGAGTATTTGCGAATGTTTGGATGGTATGGAATGGATGTTTTATTATTATTTTTTTTATATCACAACCAAAGACAGCAACTATATTAAATGCTGTGGCAGTGTTTAAGTCAAACTGGGACTTTTTATTGTGTATAATGACAGAACACAGTTCTGAGACAGAAAAAAAAACTCCCTTTATTTCCCTATATAATCCCCTGCTACACTAATGGACTTTTCACACTAGTGCTCCACTGTGTTCCACTAGTGCTTGGATACCATCGAGGTAGAAATTTTTCTCAGTACTCCATAGCCCTGATCAGACTCTCGGCTTCATATAACTCTAGCCCCTCAGGAACTCCTTTAATAGCTCAAACATGTTGAAATGACTTGGAGCGAAGTCAGGACTATATGGAGATTGTGGCAATATTTCAGAGCTGAGTTCCTGTAATGCGCAAGTGGTGCACAGTTCACACAGACCTATGCATCTCTTCCGCAATTTGGTAGATTTCTCAAGGATCAATCATTACACTCACTGTATGTTTACAGGAAAGACTGCTGTGGACTCCGAGCCACCTTGGACGACATAGTCACTCACGGACGCACAGCCTTCTTTAAAACGTTTGCGCAGCTCTAACGTTTTACAGCAGCTAAGAGTTTTATCGAGCAGATGCGTTGTGTGACACCCTACCCCTGTGTTTGTGGCCTTGCGGAGGAAGCCGTCGTCTGGAGGAAGGATATTGAAACGAGAGTGGTGCCCTAATGTGTCCTCATGGTCTCATCACCGTACTGTGCTCGAACTCTTCTGTAAATGTCAATCAGGTTTACACCCTCATTTATGAGAAATGTCATCTTTAGTCCCATTTTGACTTGAACACCCCTGATATTCTTGCTCATATGTTTGTTTAGATGATTTTTAATCTGGAGACTGTTTCTTTGCTAGTGTTGTTGCTTTGTACACTAAGGCTTACCTCTGTATTGCTTTGTAGGTTTTTTCCTGCTTATTGCCTGGCAGGATAGCAGGAGTGTAGGCTGTAGTAGAGCCTAGCTATCCACTGTGCCAGATGGACTTCTTGGTTCCTATTGAGCATGTGCAGATTGGCGATCCGTCCCCTTTCTTCATTCTCATTCCCCCTCGATCTGTCCAAGTCCAAAGGCCTGTCTTTATGTTAAGCTCCATTTACTTAGCTTCTGACCAGGCAACAGTTGTTTTAGTGAGTGGATAACTCTGAGTACGTCATTTTGGAGGTAACGTATAATGATGACAAATTAAGGTTGGAGTCCATTATTTCTTTTTATTTTTGGTCTCCTAGGTTAGTTTGACTATCAAAAAAATAGTCATTTTTCTTGTCTAAACTGTATGTGTCTAGTAATGTAATTTATTGAAATGTTTATTCTCGTCTGGACGGCTGGCTTAACGGATGGAAAACTTGTAAAGATAAACATTTATAGCAGAATAAAGAATCCAGATTAATTTTTTGCACAATTCAATGTATTATTTTGGTAAAGCAAATTGTGCACCTCACAAAACTAGAATATGTATACATGTAGAATATGTAAAATACATGTATTTTAAATATACATATAGATATAATATCTCATAAATCAAAATACATGTATAAATATATATTTTATATATATATATATTTTATATATATATGTATGTATATATATATATATATATATATATATATATATATATGTGTGTATATGTGTATATATATGTGTATATACACATGTGTGTGTGTGTGTGTATATGTATATATGTGTATATGTATTTTGATTTTCATGAGATATAATCATCAAGAGAAAAACAAAAAAGGCTTGAAATGTTTTACTTGTATTAAATATTTTTAATCAAATGACAAAAGAAAATATTTAACATATTCTAGTTTTGTGAGGTGCACAATTTGCTTTACCAAAATAATACACTGAATTGTGCAACAAATTAATCAGCCTGTAGCGCTGCTGTGGCGTTACTATAGACCAGGTTGCTTTGATAGCAGCCTTCAGCTCACCCATAATGTTGAGTCGTGTGTTTTTCATCTTCCTCTTGACAATAGACAGAAGGTTCTCTATGGGGTTGAGATCAGGCAAGTTGGCTCTCCAATCAAGCACAGTAACATGATGGTCAGCAAACCAGTTAGTGGTAGTTTTGACACTGTGTGCAGGTGCCAAGACCGGCTGGAAAAAGAAATTGGCATCTCCACAAAGCTTGGCAGCAAACAGAGGCATGTATTGCTCTAAAAACACATGGAAGCATGTGTTGCTCTGAAATTTATTTTCATTTGAAAAGTGGACTTGAGCAAAGTAAGACACTTATGATGATGTCTCTGGATCAGTAATGGTTTGGAACAAGAAATGCAACCAAACAGTTGTAGGTGATTTCCTGAAGATGTCTGTGCAAGGTGGCTCTTGATACACTGACTCCAGTTTCACTCCACTCCTTGTGAGGTTCTTGAATCGGCTTTGCTTAACGAATTTTCTTAAGGCTGCCATCGTCCTGTTGCTTGTGCATCTTTTCCTACCACACTTTTCCCCTCCAGTCAACGTTCCATAAATATACAGCTCTCTGCGAACAGCCAGTCCTTTCAGCGATAACGACCTGTGGCTTACGCCTCCTTATGGAGGGTGTCGATGAGCGTCTTCTGGACAACCCTTCAAGTCAGCAGTCTTCCACATGATTGTGAGAGACAGTATTTATACTGTATGAATGATCATTTACTCAAACTTTTGAGATGCTTGATTTATTTTTATTTTTTTTTTACACTTTTTCCTAAGCTGAAGGTCAGAGTTGGAACTTTTTTTTTTTTTTTCTTGGACTAAAGAATGACTTTCTCAGTGTAAACACAAAGTATGCAAAAAAAATTATTTCTCAGTTCATATGAGCATAATTTTTTTTTTTATTTTGTAACACTGATGCGTACCTAACTTGTCATGAACACAGCTAAACATTGGGAGTTATGTTTAAAGCATCAGCTAGCTCAAGCCTGCAAGAGCTAACTCAAAGCTTACTCAATAGTCGTATGAATTGAATGAATCACACTGACCATAGAATCGAAAACAAACCATAGCCATCGTGAGACTCTTTCCTGTGTAGCTTTGGAACAAGTGAAGCAGACGAGGGGCGGGGACTCGGCTCGGAGAAGCCATCGTGATCAATAATGTAGATGTTTTTAAACAGGGACTGTCCCTATTTCTCTCTCTCTCATGTACACACACATTTGTGTTCCTTCTTGTTTCTCTCAGAAGACAGTGTCCCATTCCCCTTGGCCTGTCGAGGACAGATAGGATGGCTCTATTTCTTTGGCCTCAGTGAGATATTACAATAAGCAAGCTGCTGCTGTTGATACCTGATCCGCTGAAATATAGCAGACTCCACTCTGGTTTCTCTCATATTGAATTGCTGCCATTCAGAGCAGGGCCTCATTACACACGCTTTCAGATGCAGATGGTCGACACTGGAGAAGGCGGACCAGAACAAAACAGCACGCACGCCACACACACACACACACACACACACACACATA
>JAOVVA010000001.1:34420649-34436535 GCA_028565275.1 Leiocassis micropogon | reverse complement strand
CAAAGACAGACAGAGCAGCAGCCAATAGATTTCAGGCAATGGCAGAAGTGGGCGGAACCTGCAAGAACAAGGAAGAGACCCCAATCCCACCACCAGCAGAGACAGAGACAAACCAAGCATACACAAAAATAAATCCAATATCGTAACAATCCCATTCCCACAGACAGTTGTAACCTGCGGACCAGTTTACCCCACCACAGCACTTATTTGTACCTCTAGCAAGTCTGCATGAGCATGGAAGATTTTTCTTGAAAAGTTTTGTGTCTCACCTTTTTCATTAAAGAAAACACCATGTGATTCTTTTTTTCATTTCATGAACTAATTTATTTAACATATTTCTGTTTTGAACCTTAAGCAGAAGCAATAAGCGTACGCGTCTATAAATTTCTTTTTCTGTTCTGTTTTTCATCAAAACGTCCCTCCGTGACCTCTCTAACCCCGTCTGGAAAAGGAAAACAAAAAACATGTGACTACAGAAGCTGCAAAGATTTATGTCGTCAACGCCACAGCTGATGAAATATGAAGGCTCTTTTTCATTCAAATTCTCCATTTGCGGTATTATAATATTCAAAGTTTTAGGGGTGAGATTCACCAGGGCTCAACTGATACAATGACATCACTTAACCGAGGTGCTGAGTCGATTTTTTATTTTGTATTGCAATTCTGTAAGTCTGAATTTTCAATATTAAAAAAATCCAGACTTTTATTTTATTCTACAAAAACGTAATAAATAATTCGCTCTTACTACACAGGATACTGTTATTTTGAGCACGCCCCCTGTAGGATTATAGAGGAACGGTAAACATTCTGCACAATCGTGTAGAATTGAAAATGTATTTTTAAAATATCGTTTCTGAGCAATACATGAATTGCAGCATGAAAGAATCATAAAATGTAACTGAAGCGATTTATTTTTCTATCTCTTTAAAAATTTTACGCTTGCATATTATTGGAATTTGCACTTTTATTGTCTGTCGAAAATTTTGTCCGAAAACAAACGAAACCAGGTCAGCTAGAAGAAATCCAAAACATGGCTGCAACCCTCAACATGATGAACCAGACTAAGTGTGTGTTTATGTGCTCTGTGTGTATAGATATTTATTTATTTATTTATTTATTTTATTATTGGCACTGTCTTTCCTATACGTTGTTCTACGTATCGTCATCCCACTGGTCTTTACCTATTTTTATACCGCGGATCATAAATCATCCATCATTTGTCGAGCCGCAGTTCTGAGCTCAACCTCCACGAACGACGAAATAAAAAACGTCGTCTGAGACTTGCACGGCTATAACTAGTATAATGATGTACCACTGCGCAGCGTTTGTAATCCAGCAGTTGCTTATTACGGACGAGTCCGGTAAACCATGAACCATCCCACCCTGAAACAAATGAGTGATTTTTTGTTCTAAACGAACTTAAAACATGGCCTCCCATTGTGTCTCAGGGGTAGACATGGTTCCTGTACGCCTCGGTGTTGTGTACGCTTCCTCGACACACTGATTAAAGAACATGTAGTGCTTTAGAGGCATCACATTGTTTGTTTTTTTTGTTTTTTGTTTTTTATAGGCGCTCTTTCAGCTCCATGTGCACACAGTAATTGGATTCTTTGTAAATGCAACGTTTTATCCCCCCTTTTTTTCTCTCTCTCTCTCTCTCTCTCTCTCTCTCTCTCTCTCTCTCTCTCTCTCTCTCTCTCTGACTATACAATGGAAGGACTTATTCTGTCTTTGCTGTGTGAAATGTCAGACGCTGCAAATTGAGGGAACAGAGCAGCTGCACCAGAGTTTGTAGTCTGGGCCGGGCATGTTCGGATCAAAACCCGAAAAGCCGTTTGAGATTTATCAGCTTCTCACCTGTTTACGCTTCTTAAGACTTCAAGGCTGGATGTTAAGGCTGTATACGAAGCAGCACTACATACATACACAGTGAAGACATGTTGTGGGTTTGTTGTGCGTCTATGATTATGGAGGAGTGCGTCTGTGCAGCTCTCTGTGTCCTCTCCCGCTGATCTTTCCACACATCCCCTCATTCCTGTGTGACGTTTGGGTTTTTCCCTTGGCCGTTCTCTCTCTCTCTCTCTCTGATCTTTTCCCTTTCTCTCTCTCTCTCTCTCTATCTCTCTTTGCCCTGGCCGAGTCTCGATCATGATGACTGCGCTGTTTTTAGTCTTGCTGCAGCCAAGATAGTAAAATGTACCGTTTGATCACTAAAGGCAGTAGAACCTGAAAAAACAAAACTTAAAATCTCTGACCTCTCTTCCAGACAACAAAGGAGAGCGTTAAGGGAGCATATCTCCATAAATAATGTCTCAGGAATAGTGATACTATATTTTTGTGGTTTCGTTTTCAATATTAATAAAGACGTACACTTTTTTTCTTCTTCTGTGGTTTGTTTTAGGTGAATGCCTGTTTTTGACAGAGACGAGCTCTCCTCAGCCGTGTCTCCAGTTTCCGACATTAACGGCTGCAATAATGGACACGATTTTGATCGTTTGTGTCAGTCAGGCTCCGGTTTCAGGAAACCGTGCACTTAACATATTTTCCAGTAATCCCAATGACCATGAAAGGGCCGGGAGTCTTGTCGAACAGGACCTGTAAGACGTCAGGGGTCTAACCCACAGTGACCGGTTTCGGTTTAACCTTCCAGCACCGGGCAGAGAGAGACCGAGAGACGGAGAGAGAGCACTGCGACCTTGGTATCGAGTGTCCCTTGCCTGGTTGTGAGCCAATAGCACTCCTGGGATGATGTGTCCTTGTTTGCGATCCCATGGCGTGCCCGCATACTCACACGCTCCTCTCATTAAAGGTTGCTGACCTTTGCTTTCTATGATAATTTAGTAAAGGGGGGGGGCCTGCAATTGACCCAGACCAGAAGGGCTCGTTTCCAGGATCCTCTTGCCTGTTGCGTAAAATAGTGTTGAATGTGATACGAAGCAGGTCGCGTCTTTCTCTCTTAGCCCTCTCTGCCTGCCATGACCCGGCGTTTGTCCAGCACTCACTGACCTTTTGGACATCCATCTTTCTTTTTCTCCATTCTCTTTGTGCTGAATTGATTCTTATTTATGTTCTCGCAAATCTGGATCCTTTTACTCGTACCTTGTAAGGTTGAGATTCAGCGCGCTGGAAATGTTCTTTGATCTAAATGACCATTTAAGGGAACCTTAACCAGATCACACTTGTTGATCTGTTTGTATGTTGCCGGTCTTTCTTCTCTGATATGTATTATGATACTAATAAAATAAATAACTACTGTAACGTAAATACTATTAGCTAAGCTCTGGGACTGAGCGTTAGTGTAATAGTTACCTGGTATTAATGCACATATTACTAGGCTCATCAAAGTGTGTGTAATTTTATTTTCTTTATGAATTCAGTTTCCTAAGGTTGTATAACCCAAGCTCCGGCTGCACATACAGCTCAGTAGAATTCTTTTTTTTCCAAACGTTGTGATTTTTGGTTCATTCTGTCCCACAGTGCTTCATTGTCCTCCGTCGCGTTTCATTACAGTATTAAAGCTCTGCTTCTGCAAAAGCATTCCCATGAGTATAAAATCTTTTGTTGTGGCTGAGATAAAATGCGGGCTCTTAGTTTTTACCGGATCCAGGTGGCTTTCCATTGCAGAGCATTTCCCTGCTGGTGGCTTTGAAAGCCTCCAACTGGCTAGCCGGATCTGCACAGAATAGGCCTGAGCTTGTACATTGTGCAGGAGTTCATATTTTATTTTTTTATTAATTTTTTGTCCTTCCTTCTTCCTACTTGCGCAGTTTTTCATTGCGATTGAAAAAATCTAGCATTTTATTTTTTATGTTTTGCTTTCACGAAAGAACTGAATAAGCACTTTTATTTATTTATTTATTTATTTATTTTTGCCGTCATCTTGATACCTGAAGTGTTTTTGGCATGATTTCATTTAAACAGATTGTGCAGCCGTGTTGGTTCTGTGATTATTGACCTGTCTTTCGTTAGTCGTTCTCACGAAAATCGCACCTCTCATTCTCGAATCCTCAAAACAGGAGCACAGTAGCTCTGGAAAGAGGACCGCTTTTGTATGAAGTCATAAGAATGTAAAGAAAAGGGGTCTAGATGTTTATGGGATTTGATTACGATTATGATCATTGGTCAACTGTGAAGAAGAAAAGAGAAGAAGTCACAGTAGCACCGCGTGTCCTTTTCCGTGCCAGAACCAAGCAGCGGCCATCAGCCAGCCAGCAGAACAGACGAGGTGGCAGATGGGGCCCTCCTCAGACTTTAACCCTTCCCACGCCACACATGCCCCATCTGTCCACTCAAGCGAGCTTAGGCCTCCATCTCACTCCCGTTAAACCACAACCACTCATGAGCTCACAGGGTCTCTGATTGCCTACTGACCATCAGGGGACATATGTTTGCCTCCAAATGGGGAAGTTGAGCATCCACTCCTTTACTCTGGCACTCCTGCTCCCGGTGTATATATCCCGTCTAGTTTAAACCGAGGTCATCTGACCTGACAAGGCGTTACCTTTTACACAGCAAGGGCAAATAAAATATTCACCAGCAGAACATCTGCCGTGTGTAAACAGTGGGCTTATGGTTACTCACTTAAAGCTGAAACAGTGACTTGATTGTAACTCATACTCCTCCTTGGAGTGGCTCTTTCAGCCATGTCCTTGATAAAAAATAAAAAAATAAAAAAACTGATCAATCTTTGAGAAAACTTTGGTGGATGGTTCTCTCCACAGGGCCGAGGATCGATACCGATTCAGGGAGGACGGCGTATAAAGGAGACGCATTGGACTCTCCGGTGATTCATTTCAGTACAAATGGATTTCAGCTTTTGAGGTGCTTCTCAGGTTCACATCCACTCTCAGTGTCTCCATTGTGTGTGTATGTGTGTTAGGGTGGTTTTGCTTACAGATGCACCCTCATTGTTGTTGTTGTGCGTTTTGATAACCGGTTAAAATCCCTAACCGACACTAGGTTTACAAAATGCTGAGTCCAGGTTTAAGCATGCCTGAATGCGGCCTGCATTCCTGAGTTTCCCCTGTTCCAAACCGCTTTTGTTTTTGTTTTTTTACTTCATGTTTAGTCTTGTTTTCCCCCCACAAGGCTCCTGAGAATAGGTCAAAGTTATGTCATTTGTTTTCGGAGACAATGCCTGGCAAGATTTCCCACCCTCCGGTTTTGAGCCCAGGTCATCCCTGTGGCATAATCAAATCCAAGAAAGCCCGGAGGGAAAAAAAAAAAAGTCAGTTGAGTTTCGGGAAGCCATCGGTTCAGAGCGTTTTTATAGGTTGGCGTTTATTATGCAGGCTTGGGAATTTTTAAAAGAGTCTCGTGTTTGCTATATGACGCAACAGCCTGACATTTGTCCTGAAAGGACGTCCAGAGGTTTGGACAAGTGTTGCATTGGCCCTCCATTTTCCTTTCCCCCTGCTCTTCTGTTCTCCACTAGGTCAGAGGAGGTGCAGGGGTGCAGGGTGACTCTTTGTTTCTCCACTTCAGCATTGTGCTGATCTCATCCTCATTTCGCTCTTTTTCATGACCTCTGTCCAGGAGTGTTGACCACTTAAATACTAGCCAGAGAGAGAAAATTAATGCCCTACCCACCCCCTACGCCGAACACCTTCTCCGCTGTTCTTTGGCAGCGGTCACAATAGCTCGGGTTAATTTTAAACTCGGCTGCACGGAGACTAAAAACGGGTCGCTCTGCCGCCGATTACATCATTTTTTACGTGACTGATGACTTTCTCCTTTCTGAAGCCGGAATGACTGAGTCCGTGCTTACCGAGGCTTGAGATTGTAGGCATTTTCTTTGTACGGTTTATTCTGCAGGTTATTCTGCTCCTACACAGTGGAAGTTGGGTGCTGAAGGTGGAACCTGACCACCTGGAACATTTGTGTGATTTTTTTTTTTCTTTTTTTTTCTTTTTTTTTTTTTTTTTAGGTAGAATTAGACACCTGACTTTGACATCCCTTTGGCGTGGGCTTATTTTTGTCGCAGCAGGTCGAAGTTTGCCGTACATTTTGTAAAGATGACAGTTAAACCATGACTATATGTGGAAGTAAGTGGCGTTCTGTGCATCACCAAAGTAACCGCGATTCGCTGGACTGCACCACCACCATTCCTGTCGGCCCGAGAGGATTCACACAGATAACATGACGGGTTCGTGGTGCTGTCAGGGCGCACTCCACACCGTGCTCGTCACCATGCTCATGTCACAGTCAGTTTCAACTCTGCACAGACACATTTATCATTCTTCACAGAGTCTCCAACTCTCATTACAGTCAGGGAGCCTCCAGTTAACGTCAACACCGAGACCGGGAGACCAGGTCTGCAACTCCCTCCAGCACACGGGCAGACAGAGCAAACCTTACAGGCATTCGTATGTGGCCTGCCTGTGAATGTACGCGTTTACATTGAGAAGGCACTAATGGTGTTTTTGAATCTTTTCCCCTCTCTCTCTCTCTCTCTATATCGCTCTCTACTTCATTTTCCCTCTCTCTCCAGGGTGGGAGCATTATCTTTTCTGACTGTAAGAAGTCCATTATTTACTGAGCACTGAGCCCATCCTAAGACAATGTTCCATTAGATTGCATCAGCCAGATTTATTGCGCTCTCTCTCTCTCTCTCTCTCTCTCTCTTTCTCTCTCTCTCTCTCTCTCTCCCCCCCTACTCTGGTCTGCAGCATGGTGAGACAATGAGACCAGACGAGAAGTACTTGTAAGAGAGAGATATGGGGTTTGCAGTGAGTGTTACAGGAGAACACAGCACATTACTGTTATCCACATAAGATGAGAAATTCGTCTAAGCCGTATATATTTGAATCCTAAGGTCCAGTATAAGCTCTGCAGTCCTAATGCAGTCATGCTCTTACTGTCTGAACGAGGGTTTTTTCTAATAACGCATTTTTCTTCATTACTATGACTGTAAGAGAATGTATGACAGTGCTTTAAATTATTTATTTATTTATATCATAAATTATATTGGTATATCAAGCATATTTACAACATTTAAAATGTATTTTTAATTATTATTTTTAAGCTCTGCTTTTACTCATGTTTTAGGCAAAGCAATCTGGCTGAAACCTGGCTTCAGCCTCCTGACGCATCATGAAGATGGCAGTCAGTTACAAGGCCTACACACACACTGGGTACAAGTGGCTAAAAACCTAGCAAGGCTTTTGAATTGATATTCAAAGTGTTAGTCCGTAACCTAATGCATTAGCATGGTGTGTTTTTCATAGAGCGTTTGATGTACTTCTGTAGGATAAGGCTAGCTAGCACCAGATAAATCTGCTAAATCCTGAGAATAGTCTCGTGTGTGTGAACAGCTGGGTTAATGCATGCTGGGTAACGTAGTGACCGTTTTGACGGGTGTAAACACGGCGATGCGAAATTGTGTCTTCTTCCAGAAACGCTGAGAGATGCAGTACCGTGCTACAGAGTACCGAACGCACTTCACAGATAACCTATTAAATGCTTGTCTGATGGCTGAGCACTTCTTCGAGCTTGGAGTAAAACACTTTCCCGAACAGCCTGTCTAAAGAGTTTCAATCCTGTTCTAACTCAGCAGTTTCGTTTGTTCTTGTATCCGTGTACAGTTTGTATTAAAGGTGTTGAAAACAGGATGGTTCCAGTTATCGCTTGCATTATAGCAGCTGTAAAAAATCCTTCTCTCTCTCTCGCTGAGTTACATAATGCAGGTTTGTAATTATGCAAAGCCAATATGAGGTCAGATGAGCATGCGACGGTGCTCAGAGCTCAAACCCTGACTCAGGAATGTAGTTTTGATTTCTGCTGCTGTTGTTGACAAGAAGGGCATGATATGAGAGAGACTATGGAGGTGCTGCAGCGAAAGCACAAACTCTCTCGACACACTCGCGCACGTTTCTTCTTACTGCAGCTCTAAATCCGCTCCCGTTTTCCCCTCTCTCTCTCTCTCTCTCTCTCCCTCTCCCTCTCTCCGAATGTATGTTTTGCCCCTATGACTCACTCCCTCTTACTGCGTCTTCTTTTCATGTTTTCCATCCACCTTGTCGTCCTCCCCCCCCCCCCCTCCTTTCACATTATATAGTTGCGTGGCATCTCATTCCGTCTCGAGCTCTTTCCTACGTGATGTTCTTTCTTTGTCTCTCGTCCCCTTCTCTTCCGAGCACCATTGAAGCGTCACCGAAATGGGCTCCGGTGTAATGTAAGGCTTTCTTCCTGTGCCAGAGCATCTCGCTGCACTCGACCACAGTGCTGATGAAGCTGAAAGGCCCTGTCCATTAAAAAGCATGAGCTTGCATTGTGAGCGTTTCCCACTCGGGCACCCCTCATTCTCGAGAAAGTGAGAATAAGGGCAGAGACGTGCCCGTTGCGACACAAATGCCCTCCTGACCTTTGCCCCTGCCGAGCTCGGCCGAAACCACTGTTCGTAACGCAGCTCACGTCCATCTTCACGCGCGATGCATCGGTAATGAATCGATGCGCCGATTAGAAGCACATCACCTCCATTATTACGGCAAGTTCAGGGAAGATCTAGTCTCGTCAGCATAAGAGAGCTTAATAGCGTGCTTTTTCAGGGGCAAGGGTAAACCGAGAGAGACAAAGATAAAAGGAATATTAGAAAGGAACGCGCTCGCAGAAACACAAAGCTTTCCCCTTTAGCATTAATAGCTTTACGTCGACCTGAGTAACGTCCTTGAGACAAGTTCCTGTTATCGCTTACTTTATAGCAGCCGTAAACATTCTCTGCACCAGCCTCTTTTGTGCGTCTGTGTGTGTGTGTCTTTAACGTTAATTAGACACTAAACCACAGCTCGTCATGATCACAGAAAAGCCGCAAAGCACAAAAACCTGGTTCTAAAAAATAATGATAAAAGATCGGACGGAATGAAACATCTAAACAATCAGGACAGAGATATACGCGTCTGCAGTCTCCAGTGCTGCTTGGTGTTTTCTTACAGCCAGTTTCTGCAAAGTCACACCAAAAGTGCATCTAATACCCTCCTGTTATATAGTCCAACCTCATGTGAATAAAATTCCACTGGCAGAGAGCCAGCTCATTCAAACATGAAATGAAATGTAATTTGTTTCTGAAAATAATTGCTTTCTACAGAGTTTTTTTTCTTTCTTTCTTTCTAGGTGCACTTTAACCCACTGAATTTGCAAACCTCAAAAGAACGAGTTCAGGAAACACCAAACCCGACTATGTGCACTCCGCTTTCTAAAAAATAATAATAATAATTAAAAAAAAACAGAGAAGCGGCCACGCCGGAAATCCATCCGCTCACAGTTTTTCTTGTTGCTCATCAATGCGAAGATGCGCACGATCCGGCTAACGCCGCTACGTTTCCTTTATAAGTCACATGACCCCCCCGGGGCCGATGCTCATGTTCTGGCGGCGAGGTGTTCAGTGTGTGGTCTGACTGCTGCTTTACACAACTCTCTGGAACGGCAACTGTGATTGCTCCGAGTCTCTAAATACCTGCTGTGTTTCAGTCTGAGTGTGTCTGAGGTTTGGAGGTTGTTTTTACCTAATCAGATGTGCCGCTTGAGCAGATCAGCGCGTCCACACAGCCGGGCCGAAAAGCGGGTTTCTCTTTTTTTTTTATTTTTTGGATTGTCAATGTGACCCTGCGCACGTAACACGGACAGCTTTGTTTCTCGCCACCTCATTTAAGACCTCGTTCCTCGCATCCACCATACGTCGTATTTTCCCTCAAACGTCCCTTTTTATGTATTTCATCACGTCGTCCTCCCCCACCGAGACTATTTTGAGCTCTGCTGTTTATATTACAGTTGAATAGTGCAAGGTATTTATAAATGTGATCTGTTAGTGGGGAGATATTGCTCTCTCTGCCCTTCTCGCTCTCGCTCTCTATCTCTATCCATCTCGCTGCCGCTGTTTACAGTAATCGGCCCAGGCTGCACCGCTCACCATTTGCAGTTACCTTGGCAACGGCCTGGTGGACTACACGGGTAGCGAGCGAGGCGCAGGAGCAAACAGCGGTGTGCTACGTGATGGGGGATGAGATGAGCTGGATCTGCTATTCACCTGCCCCTGCTGAGACAGACAGAGAGAGAGAGAGAGAGACACACACACTCGCACACAGTTACATATGCAGAGGTACAGCTCATCTCCCTTGAGCTAGGCCCAGATAATCTGCTCGAGCTCCCAGTTGAATGCGTTCACACCTGTTTCTCAGCCTCCCAATCCCACTGACTAATACATCACAGAGAGGGAAGTGCGAGAGAACATGTGGCCTGGATGATTGTAAAAGAAAAGAAAGGACAAAAAGGGTGGGGTGGAATACGGCATGCTGGTCTCTGTAGTCTCTCATTTACTGTGTACGCACTGCTGTTTAGGGAATGGACGTGTATGGATGAATGTATATAACGATGATAATCTTTACATGCGATAAACCTGTGAAGTCTGCGTGTCTGTACAAAAAAAATAAAATTGCGAAAAAATTATTTGTGGGACGCAAGATGAGTCAAAATGTGTTTTGGAATTTTTGTGTTTGTGCATGCATCACGGAAAAACTACTGAACGAATTTTAATGGGGTTTTCACAGATGCATTTGGCCGAGCTTGAGGTAACAAACAGGCTCCGTTTCATCGCGATCGGCCAACGGGAAGAGAAGATGCGCTTATATAATAAAAAAAAATTAAAATCTACCTTAAAAAAAAAATTCAACAGCTGTTCACTGACACTTTCATTCCGCGCACTTCATGGTAACATGTAAAAAATTTTTGTTAATTCCAAAATTCAACAGATGGTGCTGTACATTTTTTAAAAACGCACTTATGAGTATACGATTAAATTCCACGTGAATCAAGTCCAGGCTCATGTAGTAGTAGTAGTAATAATAATAATAATAATAATAACGATAAAGTCTATACTAAAAAAGAGTATTCTAAATAAGAATATGAAATATGAAAGAGAGAATATGAAATGAGAAATAGTTAAGCATTCAGTTTGCATCATGCTGATATGATAACTAAGCTTCAGCCCCGGTGACTAAAACTGCGTTCCCACAACATGATTTTGGGCCTGATTTTTCTTCCATGGACAAAAATCACACGTTTTAAAGTAACGAGTTATGATCAGCACACGGAGTGCTCACCTACGACTTAATCAGTGCTGATGCAGTTAAACAGAGGATGCTAGTGAGTGTCAGTAAATTCCGACTTGTATGTTATATATGTCACGGTTAGATTGGCGCATCGATTATAGCTGTCGCGTGTAGCATCAGACACGATGTAAAACCAAAACCAGCCACCGTTCTGTCTGGAGATCGTCTGGGGGTTTAACAGTTCCGGACAGTTGCTGTTGCTGCATGAGGTCGCCAAAACATACGAGGTCAATAACCTGGAAAACCGTTTTATCAGTTTCCCCATTTGTGTTTCAGCTATCCAGCAGGATGACATTTTTTTTTAATTATTATCGTGATTCTCTTTTTTTGTGTTCAGTTTAAGCATTTGTTATATTTTTATTGTTTCTTTAATGCTTACTCGTCAAACGGCACAGATTTATAGCAGAGAAGTGAGCAGCTACGTATGGTCAGAAAACAACATGTTTAATTACATTGTTTTCAGTACGTAATAGTTTATTGTTAAATCTTACCTACAGTGATTGCTGTAAATATCACCATCTTGAACAGCTGGAGCTCGATTAAAAATGGGAAATATCCAACGAGTGAAGTTTAACATTCATCATTACTTACATACAACTCGTCTCCCGTCATGTGCTCAGTGTGGATATATTTAGCCAAGGATTCATCATTATCCTTCATGGCTGATGGACGGCGGATATTTTGCTTGTGGAGACGTAATGAACATGTAGGAAACCCACAGGAGAGCTGTGGATATGTTGGTCGTAATGGTGTGTAATGTAAATGAAACATGCTAATCGACAGGAGAGAGGATCCTCACGGCCTCGCGCTCAGCGTGAAAAGCTTCATGCAAGCCTGCTTTCGTTTGGACTGATGACGCTACAAGCGCACTTCCACGAGCTTTCATTAGAGCGGATCTTTATTAAACATAATGTGAATTTTGGGACGTTATAGGGATCATCTCATGCTGCCCGTGTTAAGCTTCGGGTAAGACTGCTCAGTGCTTTGCTGGGATTGTGTCCTAGTTTTGCGTCGCTCAGCTTGATGCAAAATTTGCCTGCTGAGTAAATAAACTTGACATGAGAATTTGGCTGGTTTGGGAGAATTTAATAAACACTAGAGATGAGGGGAGGATTTTGGTGCTTTGTGATTCGTTTGTGTCTGGCGATGTATCACGACACTGACTCCAAAATGTGTTTTTTTTTTATTTATTTATTTATTTTTTTACATTTGTAATGGAGACAAAACTGTTTTGACGCAACAGAAACATATTTTTATGGCGTCAGATTAGCAAAAATCACGCATGTTAAAAGCCTCCGATCTGCCTTTTTCTTCAAACTCTCTGAGCGAATTAGTTTCACACGCACTCATTACATACGCATACACCAGTCTCAAAACACTGCAAGTAAATTAGTTGAAAATCAGATGCGTTAGAAGCCGCATGTGCCCGCCTTCTTGCAGCAACAAATATTGCCTTTTTTATTTACATTTATTTGTTTATAATCCTACAGGTGGTACACTCTGAACTATTTGCACATCTCTTATTTGCCAAGTTTGTTTTTAATAATATTAAATATTTAAAATGTTATTATTATAATTAATAATAATTATGGTGGATGACAGATACCTGCTTCTTAGTTTCAATGTAGTGTAAATAATGAAGTCATGTAATTAAGGTTGGTTTGAATTGTTTAAATGCTGCACTTTGTATGTGAGAAAACTGAAGCTATAAGGAAAAAGGGCTACATTTGTTTTAAAACTGTAACAAAATGTAATATTTAAACAGGATATTTATAAAATCGTGATACTTCTTGAATTGCAATTTCCCATCTTTAATACACTTATGTTCATGTGAAAAAAGGATTTAGCAGTGCCGGTCAGATTCACATATCCAGTCAGATAATGTGCTTGTTTGTGGCCTGACTTTGTTTGATAGGACACGGTTATTATCCGTTCCTTTTCTCCAGTCCTTTCCCTGATGCTGTAGTGCAGTAATGTGTGGGCTGAATGAGAGTAGCTCAGCTGAAGTGGTCATTTGTCTAATCCCATGGCTCTCATGCTGCCGTGAGCGGGACTCACAGCACAGAAGAACGAATGAAAAGACCCTGTGTTCTCGATACCAGGGATTTCCACCTCCTTCAGCCAGAGCGCTTTGGGTTTTTCCAGAGCCCTAGCCCATTAACATGTCCGGAGACCTTTTATCCATTCAGTCTTGACGGAGCATACACCGCTGCTCTAGAAGAACCGGGTGCGGTGGTGGTGGGGGGAAAAGTACCTCAGATGCCAGCAAGCTAATCAGAGTCTCAGAAAAACATGAGACAGAAAGCACGATGCACTTACAAAAAGTTCATTTGAAACACGAAAAGAGGCGTGGGCATTTGTTGATATTTCTGCATCAGATACCGCTGGAATGATCTGAGGTCGAACAGGAATTAGCGTGCGTGTCTGTACAAACGGATACAAGCGTGTATTTGCGACTTGTATTGTTATGTTTCGGATGTTTGTCTGTCTGTCTGCTTTTGAGCCCAAAGCTGAAAAGCCTGCATGATGCACTTACAATAAAGCTGACTCTTTAGCGGAAGCGACATGCTCCTACTTGTGATGGAAATGCAAGTCGCCATCGGCCATCACAGATTTTTAATATGCGCTGAACAGACTCCGCTTCCAAGTGTGCCGTTCTCGATGCGTCCAGTTCGAAGCTACCGCGGCTAGCGTGGTTTCTCACGACTCAACCCTATCTCACATTTCAGAGCAGCCCTGTCGCTTAACGGTTCAAGGGCAGGTGTCGCATTGTGCGCGAAGTTCTAGCCACGACAAGGGTTAAGTTTTTACACTATCCAGCACCAGATGCGCAGCTCGTCAGTCAGTTCGTATACAGCCGAGGACTTCACAAGGCTAAGAGTGAAGCTGCAGGGAGAGAGATGGCAGTGAAAAGGCTGTTAAGTGTGTTGCTGGAGACTCAGGCACTGTTTCCTGCACTTCCTCCTCCGCGGCACATTTCACACTCGGCGGTAACGTGAGCCTGAATAAATTGTCACACTCGCACAGATTAGCTGGCCAGGATGTTATTCTGTGCCGCTTGAAATGCCAGTCACACACACACACACACACACACATACACACACTGTGCACTTTTTCTGTTCCTCTTTCACTGCTGTGCTCCCTCTGCTCCTTTCCACGCATCGTCCGCGTCCGACAGACAGTGATGCAGCAGCTCGGCAGTGACGGATAAAAAAAAACGAGCGAAAGTGGTGTGTGTGTGTGTGTGTCTCTGTGTGTGTGTGAGAGAGTGTCAGAGTTGGGTTACAGGGAGGCCTGATTTACAGTACTATTACTCCGGCTACATAAGGCACCTCCCACTTCTTTTCTCTTCACTGCTTCTCCATCTGTACACGATTGTTATTGTAGTATGTGCTTTTTTTTTCTCTCCCCTATTCGTCGCATTATTTAAAAAAAATATTACAATCTCTTCATCTTCATATGCACAGTCCTGAAATAATGCTGCACGTTTCCATGGCAACCATTTGGCAGTCATGAGGGCTTAGACTGCCTATATACCTACTTTCCTGTCCATGTTAAGGATTTAGGGTCAGTCTAACTCATTGTTTTAACCTGATCACCAAGTCGAGGACCTGGTGGCGCTCATTTTTTCGTGCTAGTGTGTCTATGTTTACATGGACATTACCTTCACTCCTGCGTTTAAAACACTCCTAGAGATGGAGCTTACGTCCGTGGAGTCCGGCATCAGGAGTCACTGATGTATTTGACAGACCCGATTTAGTGTATGTAAGTAGATTAGCAAATAAATGGGAAAAACATCAGAAATAAAACACTACTAATTATAGTAATTATATAAAGTGTTATTAAAGGAAATCTGATGCTATAGAAGTAATTAAGTAACTGCTTCCAGCAATTAAAAGAAAAAAATAGTGTTCAAGTTAAAAAGGTTGTTTAAGAATGACAGGTGATATACGGTAATATGGTGATTATTACTATTTTCTGGGTCTGGTCCTGGGATGGTGTGAGAGAGCGGATGTTGTAGAAGGCGCCTGGGCCGGGCACTGACGGAGAGGGCTCGGGCCAAATCCACTAAATATAGATCAGCTTTAGAGAAGGGATATCATGGAGGAGAGGAGGAGAGGTGTGCTGGCGGAGTGTCTGTGTGTGTGGCGTGTAGAACAAAACATCAAATTAGCCCCGGGGCCCCATCCCAAATCACTAGATTTCACACACACACACAGAAAATGTGATGTCACTGAGCTTACAGACGATTCAGTTCGAATTCATTTCCAAATCCGGCTACATGACGCAGATTGGGCAGCGCTCATCCGGAAGGTTGACTAGTAGTGCTATAACGAGCTATCGTAGACGGTTTATCGTGTAGACTTGCGCAAAACTTCATTGAGCAGATTCCTAGGATATCATCTGGTCATGTGACCTGTCACGGAGCAATAAACAGCAATGCTAAGATGATTCGTATCGGTACCATATTCCGATACCCTTATTGTTATATACAAAATATATATAAAAATAGTATGATGTATTTTATATTAATATAATATTAATAATTGTATTATATTGTTATCCTAATATTGTCATATTTATTAATGTATATTGTAAATCAATACATTTTGTATTAAAATATTTTGCAAGTTTTTCCTTTCCTGAGGTGTGCGTACACACCAGTGGCGGCTGCTCTAAGACTACAAGGGAAGCTCAGCTTCCTCCACTATGTCAGAAAATAAATGCTCATATATGCACTGTCGTATTTATATTGGTTTTAATAAAAGTGCGCTAGAACGCGT
>JAOVVA010000001.1:34394159-34416143 GCA_028565275.1 Leiocassis micropogon | reverse complement strand
CCCCCCCTCTGGGTCTGTATTAATGAACCCTAAATAGCTAGCTTGTCATGCTTTATTACTTTATTACAGAAGTTAGCACTTGAGTCAGCACAGTTCCCATGCAACCAAAACACGAGCTGTTCTTTAGACCTCTTGGTAACTTTGATGGAAAAGTCTGATGCTTGTGTGTAACTGTTATAAAGTGATTAGCTGGCTGTCTAGCTCGTGATAGATTAAAGATAAATTACATACGCCACCTTTAACTATAGATGTGTAGACTGAACCTTTGTGTTACTCGAGAGTAGGTTAGCGTCACAATCAGATGTCTTTTTATTAGTAAACAAACAGCACATCTTACAATACTGATGTTATATTTGTAGCTGTTACATTGGCAGTGGAGATGTTTATGATGAAGTATGATTCCACCTTCTTTAACTTTTAAACAGTTGATATTGAGATGTATCTGCTACTTCTGCTCTGTAAAGCCTTCATAACGGCTCTAATCTGAGGTTCTGGTTGGTATTAATTGGTGATTTCTGAGGCTGGTGACTCTAAATGAACTTCTCCTCTCCAGTTTTGGTCTTGCTTTCCTGGGAAGATCTTCATGAGAGACAGTTCCATCGTGGTGCTTTTGGAAATACGCTTGACAATACTGTTCTTGCAAGAACTATTCCAGAACAGCTGACCTTCGTGTCTTAAAATTAAAACTGACTGTTGTGGTGGTTGTTGTTTTTCAGTTACCTAATGCCATGCGTGTTATTTCATAGTTTGGAGAAAAGTTCTAGAATGTGAAAAATAAATCCAAGCTTGTGTCCAAATTTTTGACAGGTACTGTATGAATGTCTTTAACCTGATTTACATTTCAGTTTCCATGTGAACAGGCCAAACATTTTAGAATAAAATTTTTAGCCTATAAAATGTATATGTATAAAATATACATATATAAACATTTTGATTTTATTTTTTTACAATTAGACCGCAAGCTCTACACCCGCTGTATCACAGAGTGTAAAAATACACAAGCGTACCCGAGTATGGAGAGCAAAAATAGTGTGAACTTTGGCCAGCAAGCGTTCCCGGGCACGGTACAAATCAATCCCAACTAATGTGGAAACGCCCTCTTATATCAGTAATGATTTCGTTCTGTATGTTGCCTTATCCCGTTGTCTTTTGAAACACAAGGTCGGAGAGAGTTTGTGTTAAAGGATTTAACTGGTTTTTCCCTCAGCCGTTTCAGAACGCAACGAATCTCCACACACTTATCCGTGACTTCTTAAATCAGATAAATAAGCAGCCGGGAGTTTAGAGTTTATGTTCAGTATGATTTTTTTTTTTTTTGGCTCTTGCTTTGGTGAGCACATCGCAGAACTGTGTCACTGATACCCGACACCACAAACACCATCAGCACACAGCAGTGTTTCTCCTCCCTTCTTCAAAAACCTGACAGTTAGGGCTTCTCTCTCTCACACACACACACACACACACACACACACACACACACACACACACACTCATCAGTTTGTCTCACAATGCTTGAAAAAGCTTAACTTTTCATGTCACGGGCCCTTTAAGTGTAATAATAATGGTTTCTAGGCAACCAGAACACAGGACCGGGCAGTCACGTGTAGTATCGACTCGCCTGGTGGGCTGTGTGATGAGATTATAGCTGTGTATCCGTGTAACACCGTAATACAACGCTGATACGTGGAAAAACTTGCGAGTGTTTTGTACCTGGGCGTCTGCAATCACAAATTCAGGACGTTTGTGCTGGTAGCGCTCCAGCGTCCTGCTGTAATCTCAGCCTGCTGCAGAGCGCTGTGTATACAGGACGGAGTGTGTGTGTGTGTGTGTGTGTGTGTGTGTGTGTGTGTGTGTGTGTGTGTACAACTGCTGTGCTGTTTGAGGATGGAAGTACAGGAACATGTCTGAGATAAAGAAGGACCGAGCTCAAGGCCTGCACACACACACCTGCAGTGTGGCTTGCATGAGTTGCCTAGCAACATGCCTGAATGTGGCCAGGTTTGAGTAGCTCCAACTTCTTAAAAATAAAACCAGAGAGAGGATAAGAATAGATCTAATCTAAAACTCCTGTTTGTTTCAGTGCAAGTTATTTCAGTGCGATATGTCTCAGAAATTACTTTTTACCTCACACACACATGTAATTACGCACACGCATGATGAGGGTTTACGAGGGAAAGCAAAGCACCCGGAAACGGAAAATGACAAACTGCGAGACCTGTCTGATCAGGCCCGAATGCGGGAAGCCATAAAGGCAGAGAAGAGAAGCAAAGAAGACGACACAAGAAAGGGAGAGAGGAGTGTTAGAGACAGGGGGAAAGAGAGAGAGAGAGACGGAGGGAGGGGTGGGTGTAGAGAGCGACTGGCGGGGGGGGCAAGCAGCGGCGATGACAGTAGCTGGAATGAAAAGGCTTTGTGTGCTTAATAACAGTCCTGGCTTGGAGCCAAGGACTCGGGGAGGATGGGATTAGCCTGAACAATCAGGACTGCAGGATCAAAACAAGGAGGCAGGAACGGCGAGGTCACACAGCTACCATCTGCGCTGCCGCAGTGAGGGGGAGGGGAGAGAGAGAGAGAGAGAGAGAGAGTTGGCCATACACAGGCTGTACACAGCTCTGTTTAACCTACTCACTGCCAAATGGCCAATATTCAGCACTCAAACTACAGAGTGGGTAAGATGGAAATATAAAAAAAAATGAAAACACTCGTTTAATATTTTTCTACAGCTATTCTTCACCCTTGATGATGGCAAAATTCATTGTATCAATATGTACAATATGCAGTTTATCCCAGTTACAAAAGTTCACATTCATAACGATAAGCAGAGTGAAAAAGATAACATGCTTTATACAGTGTGTATATATTTATTTATTTATTTTTTTTTTTTTTTGCAAAGGGTGCAGTGGGCCGTAATCGCATCTGCGCTAAAATGGACAATTTATTAAAAAAGATGAAAATTCTGATATGGCGGTCGGTGCTAATATTATGGGAAGTTACCACAAACGAACAAATCAGTATGCTGGATTCTCCTGCACGGTCTGCTTAAATAAAAGTAAAAATATGCGATATTAAACTGAAGTATGTGCGATTATCACAAATTGTTTGATTAAACGATTGTTGATTGACATCAGTTAGGAAAACTTCCAACTCTAGTATTGATTAAATGATATTTGCGCTAACGCTTGCTGGATTGGACCGCCGGACTCTTTATTAGCAGGTTGAAGGAGAAAACGGAAATGTTTCTAACGTCGTCGTGATTGTGACGGGTCTGATTTTAGTTTTTTGCTGTAGGTGTACGAGTGTGTGCAAAAGAAACGTGTTCAGTTTAAACATGTAAACAGACAGGTGTAGAGGTCGGAACAGTACAAGCGTAACGGCTGGAGCTTCTTGATAAACAGGACGTTTGATTGACAGTTAAGGGTTACATGGGTAAATAGCTAAGCAGCAAGGCTAAATCCTTCCTCATACAAGGAAACTCAGGAAACTTTAGGTGATTCAGACAGACATAAACGGCCACGTATCCTGGTTATTACATCTTTGTGTGTGTTAGATTTGCCTGCTCTCCCTCGGTGGACTCGCTCCCGCATTTCCCCGTTGCTGGCCCCATGGTCACACTCCTCCTCGGTTTGCGCTGCGGCTGTTGCTTTTGTGGCTACGCCGTGTACAGGCTCTTTTATATTTCTGCTGAATAGCTCACACAAACGACCGGCCTTCAGTGCTGCACGCACAGGACACGCAGGTTTTCTCTGGTTTTTACCTCGCTCGCTGAACGTGCCTCCACCTCTTTTGTTCCATGCCTCTTTTTCTTTTTCACTTCAGAATTCTATGAGAAAGTGGAGAAACTGCATGTCTTGTCCGTTTTCTCTCATCTCATCTTCTCTCTGGTTCCAGACATTTTAGCTGTGTGTGTGTGTGTGTGTGTGTGTGTGTGTGTGTGTGTGTGTGTGTGTGTGTGTGTTTCTGGGAGAGCTAAGTGACAGTGTTGTTTAGCATTTGCGTATGTAAGAAGTGTGGGAGGTCCACTCTGTAAACACTCTGAAACAAACTCTTAGCCCTCAGCGAGATTGCTAGGAAACGCTACTATGCGTTTACAACCACACTTGTGCGAGGTAATACAGCAGTTATTGCTTAAGATTTTGAAGATTCTTGACTGAAACATGAATGCTGAATTTTTTTTCTTCCCTAAACGATCTGCAAAGGAGGATTAATTCAATGTCTGAGGCCGTTTTTCACATTACAGTCTAAAAGACCCCAAAGTCTGGTTTGTGTGATTAGTGAGAACACAATCGTTCCTCGCTTGGGAACCATTATAGAGTCGATCTCGAGAACGATACAGCATACTTAGGATCGAATCAGATATGAAAGCCAGTCGTTCCTGAGGAAGGAAGTAGATCGCTGTTTAGAAGCGACGTCATCAGTGCTTTCAGTAAATAAATTTGCCAGGTGTGAAATGAGTAATGGAACACATCAAGATAGTTTTGGGAATTTTTGTCTGTCTGTCTGTTTGTTCACGCATCACGTGGAAACTACTGAAAGAATTTTAATGGGGTTGTCACACATGGATTTGAGGTATATATCTACAGGCTTTGTTTTATCGCAGTCGGCCTACGGGAAGAGAAGATATGCTACTTTGAAATTTAAATGGAAAACGCCCTTATATGATAAAAATCGACCATGAACAAAAAATCATTAGTTCTTCTCAAAATTCAACAGATGGCGCTGTACGTTTTTTTTTTTTTTTTTACGCACTTATGAGTGTGCGATTAAATTCCACATGGGCCAAGTAGTAAGGCAAGTGAGAGCGTCACTGTTGACACTTTATCCAAAATATCAATAATATTAGGCATAGCATGAAAGTGAACTGCTTATTTTTTTTTTATTTTAATTTTTTGGATCTTCTCGTGCTTAATTGCGGTACACAGACCATGTAGGTGCATTCTGCCACCTGCTGTATCGGAGAGTGTAAATATACAAGTGTACCCGAGAACGGAGACCAAATACAATGTGACCACTGGCGCAGTGTGTGTGTGTGTGTGTGTGTGTGTGTGTGTCAGGAGGTAGCAATCGTTCCTGAGCACGGTACAAATCCATCATGACCAATGTGAAGACACTCTTAAACATCTAGACGAATATAACTGACCTGACTGAATATATAACTGAATATAATTTGTCCCCATGCCCCCCACCCACTCCCACCTTTTCTATAGTTTTCATCTTCAGTTTTGACACCAGAGCTACGAGGCCGGCATAGCAAATGTTAAATAAGGAACCGGGGCGGTTTAGCAGTGTGTGAACGACATGTTTTAAATCATCACATGTTCAGTCAGAGATTGCACAGACTGTTTTGTTTGTTTGTGGTTTGCATTGCTGATCGAAGCACGGTTATCTGGGTCAATTGATTACAAAATGCCCGCATCACTTTTTTTTGTTGTTGTTTTTTTTTTTACACCCACAAGCAAATTCATAGGGCGAGCTGCAAACTCTAGAAAGAGTGACCCGTTCCTGTGTAGTCAACACCGGATCTGTTCATTCAAAGGGATTTGGATGGAGATGCCGTCCTGCGTTTATTAAAATCCAAAAGCTGCTTTAGTGGTGCATGAAATTGTGATCATTTCTGAAATTTGTGCACAGAATGAAAGCTTAGAAACGGCAAGAAAGCAATTAATTATAGAAGAGACGATTAAAAAAAAACAAAAAAAAAACACGTGGCATTATACGAGCATTTCTGTTCACGTTTATTCCGCATAACAGACGAAATGTAGAAGCGTCTACATGGATCTACGACTCAGGCCGGGGGAAAAAACAAACAACCAAAAAAAAAATCCCAGCCTTTTGTGAGCACGAGTCTGTTTTTGTCTGCGTCTCATTGGAATCGTGCTGCACTAGATGGGATGGGAGTGGCAGGAAGGCTCGGCTGGGTTTTAGGCGTCTGCCCGGTGATGATGTCATGCGTAACGTTATCCATCCTCCTTTATGAGCTCCTGTGCATTAGCGAGCCGCAGTCTGGCCTGCTGTCTCTGCCATCAATAATTCACAACGTCTCCTTAGAGTTAGCGTACACACACACACACACACACACACACACACAAACGCATACTGTCTCTCTTATGGAAAGCCTGTAAAGCCGAGCCGGTCATTACGGTCCTCCTGCTTCTCCCTCTTCCACACTGTAGGATTAGGATTATATTAAACAAATTCGATGGAATGACTCTTCAGACTCTTATAACTGGAACCGAGAAGCGTGCAGTCGGTCGTCCTTATTAAGTGGCTGCAGTATCGATCGTGTGGTAATAAGAGCTTTGTTGTGTTGCGATGCAAGGGCAGGGAGACGATCCGATCCCATCCTTTCGGCTGCGGGGGGGTTCGGAGAGGAGTTCTCTCGTGTCTTGCTCCAGCAGCAATCCTTTTGTTCGCACCCTTTAGACCATCGATTATAATCACCTCCAGGAAATCCATCCAGCCGTGTGACGCCTCATGTCCAGTTTTTTTTTTTTTTATACAGTTAACGCCTTAGTTAGTTTTGTAACATGTTTATCATATACAGATATAACTAATAGTTATAGCTATCATTATATATTTTTTCCAAATAACAGAATAGAAATCTAATTCTTATGAACGTTTAATATATATATATATATATGTATATATAAGTTTCACGTCAGTCAGAGATGCAAGAGTGAATATTCGATGATGCCACCAGCTATTTCTAGTCAGAAATAAATATTAAGAGTTTGAATCGGTTACAAATAACTGCAGTCGCTCTCCTACTGTGCCAGAGTTTTTCTTTCTTTTTCCTTTTTTTTCCCCTGCTATTTTTCTCCAAAGCTTTCAGAAATCAGCTCGACAGCGGGATCTCAGCAGGCAGCCTTATATATTAACATTTCATTCGGACATGTCTGGATGCTTTTCTGCCTCCGAGCCCTACCCGAGCAGGCCGCGTTTTTTTTTTTTTTGTTGTTGTTGCACTGCAGCTGCGCGCTTTTAAAACTGTTGTCTAACAGTGTAACTTCCTCCTGAAGAGGATGACACAAAATCGTGATATCACATTAGCGCACGGTTGTTAAATACTAAAGCCTGTACCTCTGCTTCTCTACTTTCCATTGCTCTGCCTCTCTCTCTATCTCTCTCTCTCTCTCTCTCTCTCTCTCTCTCTCTCTCTGCTCTGGCGCATGCTCAGTCCTGGTTCTGGCGCCATTAGTGGTGACACAGCAGAAACTGAGGCATACACACACACACACACACACACACACACACACACACATACACAGAGAGAGTAGCACGCTCGCTCCAGAGACCGATGCCGAATGTGGGCTAATGTGGCCTTAAGCAGGCTTGGCTAATAGCTCTCCTCGGCGCTGTGGCAGTAATAACGTGATTTGGCTGAAGCGTTCCCGTTAAACGCTCTATTTTTCAGGCCGTCAATACGGCGCTGCCGTGCTGCTGCTGCTCACGCTGAGTTTGTTTAGCGCTCTCCCCACGTTTGATCAATGTGCTGCTTTTTGCTTTCACCCTTTTTTTTCCTCTTTCTCTTCTTTTTTTTCCCCCTCCTCCAACTCCCTGCTTCATGTACGGTGTGGGTGAAAGCTGAGCAGTGGCAGACATCGCCGCTGCCTACTTGCCTTTTCAGGAACACATTCGCTCTGACCCTGAGAGTTTTCCCCGCTGTGCGCTCAGACAGTCGTCTAAAGCGTCACGTGATTGGCCGAAAGCCTGCCAGCAAAGATTCCTTGAGCGTCACTCTTGTTTTCCCGGTCCGCCCCTCTGCTGCTGTCTGATTTTTGTAGTTTCTGTTCTCCCACCGCTGCCTCAATGCTACCGCATTCTCAACGACTCTATTGTATTGGGTGAAAGGAAAGAGAGGAGGGGCCGAGAGCTTGATTAGGAAACCAGATCCGGGTCTCGCCTTCAAAGGAAGTTGAAGACCTCCACAGAGGATATTGATTAAAGACAGCATGCAGTGGCAGTGTTGCTGCACGAGAAGCTCCTCAGGCTTTTTTGGGGTCTGGTTTTGTCCGGACCAAGCGTTACACTGAGTTTTATGTCGCTTTGGGTGTTTTTGGACTTAAATCCCTTTTGCATTTCTGTGAGGCTCTGACACGTCACCTTTCCTAAATTTAAACTCTTCTTGTCAAGCGTTGCTGTTCCAGTAATAAACACTAAGGGCTGTGTCACATGAGGGCCCGGGATCATTCTCGAGAGCACTCGACTCCAAAGTCTGGTTCATTTTGATCAGTGCTTTCACACACGAGCTTTCTGCGCTCGGGAACCGTCCGAGATCGAATCAGATATGGAAGCCAGTCGTTCCTGAGAACAGAAGTAGATCGTCCGAAATCTCCATGTGCAAGTAACACTTGGCAGTCTCATCCTCTGACCTACACAGCCATAGCTGATAACGTAGGAAGGCACACGAGAGCATTCCTCTCAACATTTTTTCAGTAATATTAGGTGTAGCGCGAAGGTTAACATCCTCGTGCGTCGCACCTAATGTGAAATGTCGCACCCTCTGTCTTTTTTTTTTGTTTGTTTGTTTGTTTTTTTTATAGACCCCTGCGTTCACCGTACAGTCACGTGACCGTGTCAAATCTTCCCCAAAACTCCTTCACTCTTTGGAGCATTCCTAATACCTTTCTCTAGCGACGCTGCTTCCTGATTCTGTGTCCCGTTCCCGTAACCTCTTCATTTTAATATTGCATGAGTCAAAATATACCTCGATCATTATAATAATTATCATTATTATTATTATTATTATTATACCACCACTTGCTATCCAGCTTGCTCCCCCATGCAATGCACTAATCCTGGTTAAAATCCTTTTTTTTTTTTTTTTTTTAGCTAGCATCGCGAGCATGATTAACCTAATCTAGTGAGCATTAATAAACGCGCCCACCGTGTCTCCTCTCGCTCCTTTCAGACACGGATTTCTCACACGAGATCGTCAACGAGATCGGCGTTGCAGCCGGCGAGGGTGAATGAGGACGAGGAGGCGGAGTGTATTTCAATCTCTCAATCGCTACCGAAACATGGGAAGGGGAAAAGGTTCCCTGTCAATCAATGATTGCCTTGCATTGTGTGACCCTTGCTTTTTTTCACGCTCCTCCTTCGCATTCCCTTATTCGTCACTTCTCAGAGAGTCGCTTCATCACTTAGAGGAAGCTACAGTATGTGGAAGCTGGAGCCGTTTTTCACGTGTTGTTTATGTAGGTCACGTTGACTCCTTTTCATTGCGTTTGCACATGCCCACGTATTTTGCACTCCACTTTGGCTTCTAGAGGACGAGCTTGTGGTCGGAGGCACAGGCTTTCCGAGTTGGTTTTTCATCGGTGTAGAGAAGCAGCAGAAATAAAGCGTGTTGTTGCACAGATCCCAAAATTTTTTTTGACGCTTTTGAAGATGTAGCACGTCAGCAACACACACACACACCTTTCCCTTCCTCATGCACTAAAGCATTACACTCCCCCAGGCTTCCTCTTTATAAAGTAGACTGCAGAATGTGACTGTTTTACCGCCTGGCCTGCACTCACACGTATTAAAGACGGCATGCAAGAGGCTTAGCTTCATTCGCCCGCTTTGGTCCTCCAAAAAAACGCCCTTTTTGCTGCACCGGGCTTTCCATAATCCTCTATAGGTGCCGCCTGTAAAGAAAGTCGTATGGTTGTATAGGATGTCTCGTATTTATTGCTGTTCATGCGGTTTTGAAGTGTAGCCGTGTTTACTCTTCCCATCGCCGCTACACCGCTCGCTGCTTTAGTCTCGACATCAAAAGGCGACTCACCTGGTGCCTGGTCTCCGATTTCTCCCCCAATAACGAATGACGTCTGTTTGTTTAAAGAACAGAGCAAACCCGTGTCCATATCGTACAATAAAAAAACAGGCAAACACCAAACACACACAAGTGTACCTACCTGTGTGTACTTTTTTTTCTAGAATTTCCTCCCAAAAGTCTGTTCTTAACGGCGCACTAAGAAATCCAGCTGTTGACATGTTAATGTGATGTAGATAAGAGGCACCGTGTTGGTCAATGTTAGCTTTTAATTCTCTTTTATTTACTGGACCTTTATTGATGTGATAGGAACATGTTTATAGGTGTGTGTGTGTGATGGCAGAATGTTTTTGTGAGGTGATGAGTGTTGGTGTTTTCTGCATGAATTTTTGACGGTGAATGTTGCTTTAATTTTGATCTAAAGCGTGTATGACGAGTGTTGGTGTTTTTGTTTGTTTGTTGAAATTTTAAAGTTTATGTTGGATTTTTGGTGTATGATGATTAATGTTGGCGTTTTGTGCTAGATTGTTGGGACTTAAAGGGGTCTACTGGATGTAATTATGGAGAGCTTTGATGTTTTATGGATTAGTGTTGAAACTGGAAAGTGTATTTTTTAAGGACCATATCACCGTAAGGTGATTTAATGTTGGTGTTTTGTGCATGAGTGTGTTTGGTGAGGATTGTTGGTGTTTTGTGGATGAGGGTAGTAACTTTGAAATAGTTTGTTGGATTAGTAGTAGACATTGATGGAGGTGTGTTTATAGATCTTGGTGGGTGGTCATGAATTTTGGTGTTTCGTGGACGAGTGTCGATTAGATTTTTGATGGAGATTGTTGGTGTGTGTTTGTTGAATGTTTGTGTTTTGTGCTCAAGTGTTGGAACATAAAGGTGTCCCACCTTAATGATGGAAAATGTTGATGTTTTATGGATTAGTGTTGAAACTGAAAAGTGTATATTGGATTTTTTTTTTTAAGGGCAGTATCAGTGTGAGGTGATTAATGTTGATGTTTTGTGGATGGGTGTTTGTGTATGATGAGGATTGTTGGTGTTTCGTGGATGAGGGTTGGAACTTGGAAAGCGCATGTTGGATTTGTAGAAGACATTACTTGGCGTGTGATGATGGAACTTGGTGTATGATGATGGAACTTGGTGCGTGATGATGGAACTTGGTGTGTGGTGATAAATTTTGTCGTTTCATGGACAAGTGTTGGAACTTGGTGTATATCGGATGTAATGATGGAGAATGTCAATGTTTTATGGATTAGTGTTAAATTGTGAAGCTGTATATTGGATTTTTCATTGACAATATTGGTGGATTGGAGTGAGTGTGGTGAGGATTGTGGCTGAGGGTTGGAACTTGACGCTGTATATTGGATTTATTGATGGAGAATTTTGTTATATGGATTAGTGTTGAAACTGAAACGTGTGTATCGGATTTTTAATGGAGAGCGTTGGTGTGTAATGATTAATTTTGGTGTGTAGTGATGAATGTTGGTGTTTTGTGCTTCAGTGTTGGGACTTAAAGGTGTCTACTGGATGTTATGATGGAGAAGATTGTTTTATGGATTAGTGTTGAAACTGGAAAGTGTATGTTGGATTTTTAATGGACAGTATTTTATGGATGAGTGTTTGTGTGTGGTGAGGATTGTTGGTGTTTTGTGGATGAGGGTCAGAACTTGAATGTGTATATTGGATTTTTAATGGACAGCATTGACACGTAGTGACTGCTGGTGTGTGATTGCCGTTTTTGTGATTGATTGTTGGAACCTGATGATATATATTGGATTTAATAATGGAGATTGTTGATGTTTTATGGATTAGTGTTGAAGCTTGAAGGTATATATTGGATTTTAGATGGACAATATTGGTGTGGATGTCGGTGGGTTTGGATGTTTTTTTTTGGATGAATTTTGGAATTTGAAAGTGTATTTTTGGGTGTATACTGTTTTTTATTAGGATGGATAGTATCGGTATGTGGTGATTAATGTTGGTGTATTGTGGATTAATGTTTGGATTTGAAGCTGTGTATGTGTGGTTTTGTAATAGCAAATGTTAAAGTGCGATGATGAATGCTGCTTTTTGAAGATTATTGTTGAAATTTCAAGGTGTATATATTCTCAGGTTTCTGTTGTAGAATGTTGGTGTGATGTTGAATGCTAAAATTCAAAGATGTGTGTACTGTATATAGAGAATGTCTGTGTCTGGAGAACGTTTGTTTGCTTTTTTAGTGCAGATTATTTGGTGTGATTGTGAGCAGAAATGTTGGAATTCTTAGGTAATTGGTAATTGTTGTTCTTGGCAAACATCGTCCCTTGGAGTTTAATGACACGTTTATGTTGTTTAAAAAAAAAACCGTTTGTGCGTGTGTTTGGAGAGGCGTATGTTTTGTTTAGTTTTTACAAACGTGCCAGTACCAGTTGACCTTGTTTGTCGTATTCGTGCAGTAGGTACTGTGAGTACATCCTCAAACTCCACCAGGCCATCACACCCACAGTCCTGCTTGTTAAGATTAGATTCAACTTTATTGTTATAGTGCGAAGTACATGTACAGAACCAATGAAATGCAGGTAGCATCTAACCAGAAGTGGCCTGTTTACAAAATAAATAACAATGCGTTATACAAACAGAAGTTGCAGTAGGTAATAGAGTTTATGTGTGTGATATGTTTTTATGGAAACTAAAATAATGCAAATATCATTTTCTAATCTTTTCTTATTTTTCTGGAATAAATAAATCACCTACAAGCCTCTTCCACTGCTGTAGGCATGTAAACACAGCCATGTTTAAGTTGTTGACGGGTGTGTTTCAAATGTTATGTAATCCCCTTTTTTTTTTCACTCAACTGTTCAATTACTCCATCTAACCCTTGTGCGTGTTCGAGAGAGAGAGAGAGAGAGAGAGAGAGATTGGTTCCAGAGCATGCAGACCCCTGCACTTTCTGTGCACACATGGTTCAAGATCTGCATATGAATGAGGCCTTCTGCTCCGAGAAAGCGAGTTCTGGCTCCCGTCTTTGTTTCCTCCAGAACAGGCTGAGGCCCCACACCCCTTCTTCTGTTATGCAATCCTCCTCTACTGGGAATCTGTGTGTATGAGTGTGTGAGAGAGAGAGAGTGAAAGAAATGGAGCACTAAAATGGGCCCCTCGTGTAAAAGGGGGGAGAAGAAGAAAAAGAAGAAGGCCGGTGTGGGGCCCGAGGGGGGCAGACGTCTATCGTAGGGACTGTATGTACGGTCTGGGGTAGTCGATCTGCACTAACCTAATTTTAAAGGAGTTCGCAAGCATGTTTCTTTTTAAGAAGACGAATCTACGTCCAAACCTTGTGTTTCCTCGCTCTCTCTCTGTCTCTCTCTCTCTCTCGCTCTCTGTCTCTATACCATCGTGTCTCCCAGAACCAGTTTGTGCAGAAAAACAAAACCGAGGCCACAAGGGCTCAAAATGGAAGCTTTGTGTTAACCTCAGGAGAGCGCTCTCACAGGGCTGTTCCTCACACTCCTCACACACACACATGAGGATCAGCTTCCTCTGTTCGTTCCCCAGACTCAGTACTGCCCCTCGTGCTGAGAGCCGATAGGCTTCCTGTGGTTCCCCCCCAGTTCCTGTTGCAAAGTCAGAGGTCTGGCATTCCGTCCCGAAAACACAGGGCAGTTACGTTGTGATCTATCTCTCTCTCTCCCACCCGCGCCATCGTAAATACGCCCGTATGTCCGCCCGTGTCTCGTACGTCTCAGTCTCAATACCGTCGTCTTTTACATTTCATGAGAATGAGCACCAGTGCGACACTCGTTTAATGACGGATTTAGGATGCAGGTTGTAGAAAAGAGGTGCAGGAAATGTATTTTGTAATATCCGTATACATTATGTATATAATTTTTATTTTTATTTATTTTTTTGGATCTTCCTGGGGTTTTTTTTTTTTTTTGCTTGTTTCTTTTGCTCTGTTTAAGGTTGAGAAAGAAATTCTTAATAGCTTATTGTTATTTTTGTTCAGCATGAGAGTTCTGGGTATTAAGCAGCAAAGCCATCAACAGGAAATTCCAGATAGAGAGAGAGCGAGAGAGAGCGAGAGAGAGAGTGCATGTTCGAGGGGTGTGAGCTGTGCTTTAGCTTTGTGGGGGAAAAAAGCTAAATTATACATCTGCAACTGCAAATCTGCCAACATGTGCAGACATTGCACGCACATGCTCTCAGGTATTTGCCAACATGCTTGTACGTTTAAAAAATAAAAAAAAAATAAAAAAGTGCATATGTGACCAGATGAGAATTTACAGATTGCAAAAAGCGAGAAGAAATTCAACTGGAATATCGAGTAAACGGGTTAAATCTCCTCGTCCTGTTTCTATTCAGAATTGGCTCCCGTAGGCCCGGTGCTTGTGGGCCGATATTGTCTTAAAGTCTTGTAATCCCATGGCTACCTGAGCATTAACATGAGGCAGAGCACCACAGATATACACAGGGCACAATACCGACGGGGTTTTAGGGTGTGTATGTGTGTGTGTGTGTGGTGTTGCTATTTTTATTTAAAGTAATGAATGTAGTGTTATTGTGTACCAGACAGATGGGCATGTTAGTGCGTCATAAAATATAAGGGCCTGTAATGTTCCTGTACGCAAATAAGGACAGAAGTGTAACGTAAGGCTTTTTTATAAATTTATCCCCCTGTTCCGAATTTTCTCCCCTAATTTAGCGGTGTCCAATTCCACCCCGACACTGAAGGCTCCCACATTAAGCTTCTACCGCCAATCAGTCGGGAGGGCCGCAGACTGACCCACGTGTTTCCTCCGATCCATGTGGCGTCACCGACCATTTTTTCGAACTGCTCGCTCGTGCACCGTTGGGGGCGGCGTAACGCACTCGGAGGAACAGCGCTATCCGCTCTCTCCGCCTGCGCGAGCTCACAGACGCCCCTGATTGGCTTGTAGAGCCGTCATTAATGTGGGAGCACTGAGTACCTCTCATCCCTCCCCCCTGAGAGAGCTCGGTCAATCAGCTCTCTCTAGTCCTCCGGCTGTGAGAGGTTAACAGCATCACCCGGGGTTTGAACCAGCGATCTCCGGGTGATAGGGCGAGCGCTTTACCACTGCGCCACTCGGAGGCCGTAAGGCTTTTTTTTTAATGTAATTTTAAAAAATATATTTATGTAGTGACTTCCTGGTCCGAAAGCCGCGTGCTGTACCGAGAGACTCGGGCCAGAGATTCTCCGAGAGGTGTGACGTGACAAGATGGAAAAAAAAAAAAAAAAAGAATTCTACGATTAACTAAATTGCACACAGCTGGCCGGAAGTGTTGTGTGTGTGTGTGTGTGTGCGTGTGCGCGCACGCGTGTGTGTTCCCCTCTTCCCCTCCCCCCCACGACCGGCCGTGTCCGGATAAACAGATGATATTTTTTGCGATGTTCGCCGCTCATAATCGTTATCTCGCATAAATGTTTGTCTCAAACAATGAATTCACTCTATTTAAACGGGGACAGGCTTGTGAGCATGGCTGAGTAAACCAGTCTCTCACACACACACACACACACACACACACACACACACACACACACACACACACACACACACTGAGCGTGTTATTATGATGAAGATACATCCAGAATGTACACGACAACATTTCGCTCATTGAGAACAGCTGCAGATGAATATTACAGCAAAAATAATAATAATTATAATGTCTTCAGGTTTGCTCTGCTCTTTAAAGCTGGTGACACGCCCCTCCTCCTCCAGGGGTCACTTCCTGACCTTTCCCGAACAGACCTGACCCTTTGACCCATAATCCCCCCCCAACAACCCAAGCACTTCAGGGAGTCTCAGCCTGACCGGATCGAAGGACAGTGTGTTCTTTGTAACCAGAGGACGTCTGGCTGTCCAGTGCACTCCCCTGTCCTGACTGAAATATGATAGGGCTTAACATTTAGCTTTGTGTGTGTGTGTGTGTGTGTGTGTGTGTGTGTGTGTGTGTGTGTGTGTGTGTGGTTATCCAGAGGTCTGCACATGTCTCTATAAGGATTAGAGACGATTCATTATTTTAATAGGCTTTTATTAGTTCATGAAATGTATAGTAAAGTGCTGTTTTTGTTTTGTTGATTTGAAGAACTATGATTAATAGGATTCTAAATTCTGTTAATATTATATATATATATCGTATTACTTTTACTGCTCTAAGATGCAGCTTTTGTTTTTGTGCTTGTTTATCATTTGAGCAGAATGTACACTGCGTGCGTGCGTGCGTGCGCGCTCATGAGCCAGAAAGGATTTTAGAAAGTGAGATCTGTACAGTGAAGTCATTCATGACTCCTCCATGTCCTCTCTCTCTCACACTCACACACACACACACACACACACACACACAGGCTTATGCATCAGCCAGTTTCCCATGATGAACTTTGGACAGAATCAGCTGTCTCAGCGGCTTTTTGACAGATCATCATATCCCGTTGTGCCAGTTGGACGATGGGTGTTCATCCGCATCAGCGTGCAAAAAAAAGCCGTAAAGGAAACACAGACGCATGGGAAATTCCCTCAGCCCGTCTGAACGCCAGGAGCCGAATTAGTTCCCGAGTCCAGCCGCCACGTCCAGGGGAAAGTGTTAGGGGGGAGGGACAGATGGATCGTGCTTGATTTGGTTGAAGTGAGGACAGGTGGCGTGTCGTACAAACTCTCACTGTAAATTAAAGGGCTGAGGGAAAAAATTTTCAGTAGAGGCTCTCAGAAACACTTCCAGGCAAGTTTGAGAGGGATGGGGCTTTTATAGCAGACATCACTTCTCCCCGTGTTTACTCCACACAGCAGGCGTCGTGGCTTCGCTTCACACTCTCCAGTTTCCCCGCCTGCATGCGGACGGCTCCAGAGATTAAAAAAAAACAAAAAACTCTGAGGACCAGAAAGAATGAATTTCAGATATGGAGAAAAAATATATAATGATTTTGTAGCATTTAAGTGTTTCTTATATTACCACTCTGTGTTGATTCCAATAAGTTTAGTGAAAGCATCGCTGGCTCGCCTCGGAAGGTTGGAGGTTCAAATACCATGTTTGTCAGAAAGGTTCCGCCCCGCACACAGCGCTTCGAGTCCGAATTCGATACTGTTTCGTTTGGGAGGCGAATTAAAAGCATCGTCGCGAACATCCGAGTTGATTAAACATTGCCGCAGCGCTCAGGTCTCTGCAGTCAGACGGTTTGTGTCCTCTTCGTCTTCGCTCCTCGTCTCGCAAGCCCTTCAGCCAAGTCATTACCGATTTAATAATCTGCTACCGTCTAACCGGTCGAATTCATTTCTCCCACATCATGATTTTTAGAAAAAATCTAAAATTATTTTTTTTTTAAAAAAAATAAAAAAACAAGGGCTAATTGATGCGGCGCTACTTTACCTAATGAGAGCATCGATTGTTCCGTGGCGCAGCTGCCGACGGTGGGACACGGGGGTCAGAGCTGGCTCGCTTGTTTTTCATGATTGCTTTGTTTCATCAGAGAATCGTTTATCCATCAGTGGCGGAGCGAAAATCAACTCGTGTAAATATAGATTTCTGGCTTCGTCATGAAAAACGACATGCCTGTTATATCGATAAACTTCCAGTGAGCATTAACTGTTGAGGATGAATTAAAAAAAAAAGGAAAAGTTTCTTGTTTACGCGTGGCCGGTGTGATTACGGTTTTGGGGCGTTGGCTCACCTCTCCGTGCCCTGCGCTCCTCTGGCCTCTTTTATTCTCATCCCTAATGTTTACTTCATTCAGGAGCTGAGAAACATGCAGCCTAAGCTCGGCTCAAAAACAAAAAAAAAAAAAAAAAACTTGAGCCCATCTTCACCTTCTCCCCACACACACACGCTAGCCGATTCACCCCACCCTAATGCACACACCCCATTCTGTCTCGTGTGTGTGTGTGTGTGTGTGTGTTAATACCTCTGAGCCTGTGCCCCCCGCCAGAGAGGCTCCATCAGGAATGAGCAGGGATAATGGGCCGTGTTAGCTCTGCTCCTCTGTCTGCCTGCCTGCATGCATGTGTTTTTTTTGTTTTTTGTTTTTATTTTCTCCCCTCCACACCGACAGATCAGGTTTCTGTCTCTCGGTGTTGTTTACATCCCAATCTCCTACTGCAGCAACAACTGCTGCCTGTCACCCGGCAAAAAAAAAAAAAAACACTCCATCATGGAGAAAAATACGCCATCATACTCTGAGCTTTGCGTATCAAGTCCGGGCTCCATTGTGCTTCATATCACGCGAATCTGAAATCCATCGCAATCAACAGGAGGTGACCTTTGGGGGAGGGTGGGGTCAGAGAACATCGGGTTAAAAGTTCACACATCCATACAAAGCAAAGCAGCAGCGAATCGGAGTAACGGATCAGCGTTCAGAGGAGATTAAAATTAAACCAGCTCCTGGAAAACGTCCCATAGACGTACGGAATAAAATATATCGCTTTGATGTTCAGTAGGACATTATCAAAGAAACAGCACAGATATATAAGCTTGTTTTGACCTCTCCATCCTTTACACAGCGTCACCGATCACTCCACTCCATGACCGCGTGTTAGACCTCAGCGCCACAAGCTATTATAAAACATCAACACGCGGCACATCGTCGTACGCTCAGGTGAACGTAACATGGGGATGAGCGTCAGGATTCAGCGGTAATGTTTGTAAAAAAAAAAAAGCCACATCCCATCTCCCTGGATAATATCCAGCGCTTATTATTATTATTTTTTTAGTTGTTTTTTTGTTTTGTTTTTTTATCTCCGCCCATAATCCTTAATTAATGCAGCCTCATTCACGTCACACAGGTGTGAGCTACATTTCTCTTCCTAAATGCCGCTCTTAAGTCACTCAGAAATGCAGAAAGCCAAACTGAATCGTCTTTCAGCACACTGCAGGTCTGTATGATCTTTCGGGTTAGATCCTGCCGTTAGTTAGAGAATCGGGTTTATACAGAGAGAAGCAGGGTCAGCTTTAAGCACAAACGTACTCGGTTTGCTTATATTTATCTCTATCTAGCGTCTTATCATGTCTATAAGTCTTTCTGCCACTGCGGAGTAGACGCAGACAGACGGGGCAGAGATAGAGAGAGAGAGAGAGAGAGACGCCTTGGGCCTAGCCTCGGGGCACAGAGATCTACTGCCTCGCACCTGAGTTTTCCGCGAGCTCACACACACACACTCCTCTGAACTGTCTCACACACACACCGAGTTCAGAATCGCCTTCAGAGCTGGATATCAGAGCTCAGGATGACCGATACAAACGCACCGGGACTATCTACACCCAGCTATAAGGGGAGGAAATAAAAAAAAAGACGTATTTGTTTCTTGTTTGGTTGTCAGTATTTTCCTACCCTCTTAGGGTCACGAAGTATGAGAATATTTTCATCAGTAAGGTCACCGAGTGATGAGATATGAACTTTAACGTCTCTCAGGCATGAAGGCGTTCTATGTTGTTGTTGGTTTACAGCACAGAACACATTTCATTTATCTTTTACGCCAGTTAAAAAGGTTCATTATGAAGCATGCCGCCTGCTCTCGTCCCCGTACACAAAACTGACTGGTTTTGCTAAGTGGAGAGGTTGTGATAACTGGATTGTTTTTTTGTTTTTTCATAAATTCCGTTTTCTTATCAGAGTCTGGTCTTTTTTTTTTTTTTTTGAGCCAGAGATGTGCATCACATGATAAGATCCATCTCAGGAAATAAATTTCTGTAATTTGAACCTAATACCACAAATGGGGAAAGAAACAGGATTATAAAAAAAAAAACACATTTTTATAATAAGAAAGGATGTAAGCAGTAGAGTGGGGGGGGGGAACAAATCAGTTCAGTGGTGTATCGCAATTAATCTCACAATTCATGTATTGACTGCAAAATATATATTTTTTAATATTATATTTATTTATGTGTTATATGATGATAAAGGCTGTAGTTTCTTTATAATCCTACAGGTGGTGCACTGTAAACTATTCAACCCAGGCAGCACGGTGTCCTGTGTGGCAGGAGCGAATTATTTGCGTATTTTACCTAGAAAATCTGAAAAAATTTTGAAAATGTAGATTGAATCGGTTATTTGTGAAATCGTGATAATTACCCACCTGTGCTTGGGGGTTTCCTCCAGGTACTCCGGTTTCCTCCCACAGTCAAAAGACATGCAGATTAGGCTGATTGGCGTTTCCAAATTGCCTGTAGTGTGTGAATGACTCTCAGCCCACCCCCCAACCCGCCCGCTACCCTGAATACTGGATAAAGCGGTACAGACGATAAGTGAGTGAGTGAATCAGATCCCTGGTGATTCCCATATCTACTACACAGGAGATTTGGCACCTCCTGTCATCACTAGGGGATCCGGGTCACACCGCAGTCCCTTAAGGCATCACAGGTGCTCGATACAGTTACTGTCCGTCCAAAGTTCACGTGATCCCCGAACACACAGCGAGCGGAGGCAGAGTAAAGTCTTATAGTGGAACGCTGCAGTCAGTCCTGCTGCTGGTTTTATTATTTATTGTGAAGGTGACGGACCTACTGACTGACTGAGACTCACTTTGCTGATGAGTACCTAAACGGCTTATAGGATTGTGTGTGTGTGTGTGTGTGTGTGTGTGTGTGTGTGTGTGTGTGTGTGTGTGTGTGTGTTGATGGATGATGGGGAGGTTTGTTTCTCTGGTAAGATTGTGTTGTTAGCTCTAAGGCTTCGACCATGTTTATTACCAGTGCCAGTTTTTCTACCGAGTCAATAATCCCCAAGTGTTAATAGTGGAAAACCAAAAACTACTAATGATGATGATGATAATAATACACCATATTGATTGTGTAAACACTTCACCAAAACTTTAACATAGTTTTTTTTTTTTCCCTTATTTAATAAGTTCATTCATTTCTAATTATTTAAATTTAAGGTCAAAAACAGATTTCCATACAGGAAAATTGTTTTTTCTTTTTTTTTTTTTTTTTATTAATAAATTTTGGAGATTATTCTATAGTCGCCACTGTCGAACGTTACCGTCGTAATTAGTGAAACCGAAACCAGCTTGACTGATGGAAAAACAAGATGGCGACTTCCACATGCTTAAAAAAAAAACGTTTACAGTCTGTCTCCCCGGGCTCTTTTCACAGCGTTTGCTTCTGAACTTTTTTTTTTGTTTGTTTGTTGTTGTTTTTTTTTTACATCCAGGCATTACATTAATGAACGCAGATGTTAGACTTTTGGACGGTTTTATCGTTCCGGGCGTGAGAACCGAGACGCACGCACGCATGCACGAGTTCGTTTTTTTGCGGACTGAAAGAAACTCCAGTCATGTGAAAAGCAACTTTATTTTTAATGACATCTGTGTTGACTTTTTTTTTTTTTTTAATGGAAGAGAAACGTTCGACTTCTCTCCCACCGTTTCCAGCTGTTCTCTCTGGAAAAAAAAAACGTAATGAGAGGGTACGGAGAAAGCTCTAGTCTGCTTCTCTTTCAATATCATGGTTGTGATTATTTTTAATAGCTACACGCGGTGCCTCTGTCCTGGAAAGATTGATGTCAGTCTCTTATTAGGAGATCTGGGGAGAGAAAGGGGAAACCGGGCCGGGTCCGGGCCTTGCGGCGGAAAACGGCAGGGTTAAACAAACTTGGTATCAAATTCTCATATGACGCACTGCATTTGGACATCCTCCTGATCATACATGCTTCTGCTTTGCGTGTCGGTATCGAAGCAGAATCGAGGTTTAGAGACTTGGGTACTTGGATCTGGAGTTAGCGTGTGTCAGACACATTTTTATATATATATATATATATATATATATATATATAATTCCTCTCCTAATTTTTCTCCCGTGACGCAGGCCGGGGCAGACACGCAGACTGCCTGCAGAAACACAGATCCAAATGGATGCTTAACCTGCAGCCAGGCATGCATGTACGGATCCCAGGACGAATTACACCCTGCTTACATAAACCGCTGCAGCCGGGGTTGGGATTATCTACGCACTACATCGAATACACACACGTGTGTATATACAGTGGGGCAAAAAAGTATTTAGTCAGCCATCAAACGTGCAAGCTCTCCTACTTAAAAAGATGAGAGCGGCCTGTAATTTTTATCATAAGTATACCTCAACTAGGAAGACAATAAGGAAAAAAAATCCAGAAACTCACATTGTAGAATTTTTTTTATGAATTAATTGGTAAATTCCTCTGTAAAAATAAGTATTTGGTCATCTACAAACAAGCAAGATTTCTGGCTCTCACAGACCTGTAACTTCTTCTTTAAGAGGCT